>JAGFMF010012099.1:398726-460747 GCA_019455555.1 Galemys pyrenaicus | reverse complement strand
CCTCCTTCCCTCCTTCTTTTCCTCCCTCCCTCCCTCCCTCCTTCCCCATCTATCTATCATCTATCTATCTATCTATCTATCTATCTATCTATCTATCTATCTATCTGTCTACCTATCTCTCTCTCTCTCTCATCTAGCTGACACTACTCCACATAACATGGTTTCACATGTCCTGAAGAACTGGTGTAACTCCAAGCAGGACACCCCAGAGAACAGAACAGGCATGGCTGTCACTGGTGGCTATTCCCTGCACCCCAGGATCATGTCTTCGCCTCCTAACTCTCAGCATTCACTGCTGTCTTTGGTCACACCGTGCAGTCCCCTCCACCTGCCCAGGCGGGTCAGTCTCCCGGACCTCAAGACACCCCTTTGCTCCTCGAGCTCAGTTACCAGCAGGGCAGCCTGCTTGGGTGGCGCCCTCCGACCAATTTGGCCGTACCACCCAGTATGTCACAGTGGCCACACTGACAGCTCTGAGCTTGGAACCACCGCAGTCAGGCGGATTCTCATCAGAGGGGACATGATGCAACGTGTCTTCACAGCCTGGTGGAACAGCTGCTGAGCCACTGGCCCCTCAGCCCCAGGTGGTCAAGGTCAGGGGCACGTGTGTCCACAGGCACCGGTCAGTGAGCCTGTGGTCAGTCCCTCTGCTTCTGCTCTGAGCCGACAGAAACTGTGGGACGGGAGCTGCGTGGTTCCAGGGCAAACCCTCTAGCTACCCAGATGTGTTCTCAGGTAGCACACCCGGCACCTGGGCCACTTCGCCTCGGCAGCAGTTTCATCTGGGACCACCTGTCAGACCCTCTCCAGGCACGAGCTGTTCTGGCCCTGAGACATGCCAGCCCACACTGCATGGTGCCCACGACCACGGCCAGGTGGCAGGTGTGGAGGAGGGGAGGTGAGGGCCGTGAAGGCCCCTGCAGGCGCCCCAGGGCTGTGCGTGACTAGAGCGGCCCTGGGAGGCCTAGGAGGAAGGGATGCCCTGGGAGGGGAGGCCAGTCCTCTCCGTGGATGTGACCGCCCGCAGCGAGGCGGGAAAGGTCAGCAGAAAGCGGGAGAGAGGCTGCCAGCGCCTCCCGGGTTCACACGCCCCAATCCGGCTCGGGGCGGGTTCCCGGGATTAGGGCTGCTGGGTGGGGTGGGATGGAGGCCGGGACCGCTGACTGTGCCGTCTGGGGCGCTGACTCACCGGTGGGAGGACAGGGAGAGCCCGGCCCATTGCATCGGCGCCCCGGCACCGGCACCGCGGGAGTGGGGCTGGCACTGCCCCTCCAGGCTCACAGAGGAGGTGCGGCCAAGGCCGCCTCTCCCGCACACCCGCCCTGTGCGCACGCGCCTCTGCTGACCGCAGGCCAGTCCCAGGGCCCCCAGTGCATCCGGCCCACCCCAGCCGCGTCCACGGGGCGCCCCTGTCCCATCATGCCCACCTCCATCGCCTTCTCCCCGGGGTGCCTCATCCCCGTCTACCCCCACCTCTTCTCCCCGGGGTGCACTCCATCCCGGTCCCCCTTCTCCCGGGGCCCATCCCCCTCATCTGCGCCTGCGCCTATGTTCTGTGCTGAACTGCCTCGGCTGACCGGCCACCGTGGGCGGGGCCTAGCGCTGGGCAGGGCTGCAGGCGTAGATCACTTCGCTTTAAAGATTGGAGAATGTTAATAGTACAGTAGATCATTTTAATTATTCCTGGATTAATGCTGTGTCTCAAAGAACACCTAATGCAAATCAGGAGAAGCGGCGCCGTGACCCGGGGTTGTGGGCTATTAGAAAAGTAATAGTTCTGGCGCTGCACCACGGGGACATTTTCCTGGTTCAAATGTCAGTCAGCGTTTAGCAGAGGGCTGTGAGCAAACTCCCACACAGTATGGTGGGAGCGACAGGCAGCCCCCCAGGCAGCCCCACGGCCCCCCAAGATGGGCGACGGCCAAGTGAGCTGAGCAGAGAGCATAAAACAGCATCCCAGAGACCTAGCACAGAAAAATAAAAAATATCAGCTCAAACACGTTATTTTGATGCTGTCCACACATTGCCATCATATTATTTCAGCTGTTCGGTTAAATAAAAAATCTGCTAAAAAGAAAAAGGAGGGGCCTCTGAAGTGTGGGGAGGACCTGGGTGCTTGGTGGGGTTGTGGTGCGGGGATATGCATCTAAAGTGGGGTGAGCCTACACCCCTACGTCACATACACGTTGCCAACCGGTGTGACTGCAATGGAAATAATACAGTTTAAAAAGATGCAGCAGATCGGAGTCGCCTGGCCTGAGACTTGCTCTAAGAAAAGTCTAGAATGTCTCGGTGCATGGGCTCCCACACATGTGTCTTTGGGTCGTGAAAGCTTTGAGGGGTGCGGCCTACAGAGGCTCACAGGAAGCAGGAGAGCGCAGCCGGGCAAGGGACCGTTTTTTGTGGGTGAAGTCAGCAAACTAGGATGCGCCCAGAGCGACTTTTTTGGGACCTGCGCCCGGCACAAACGTGGAACCACAACCTGGACACAGGGCTACAAACCGCCCTCAACAGACACGGCTCCATCGCCCCCATATCGGCTAGTATTCGAAAACAGAATGTGCTTAAAGGGCAACGCTCCCCTGCTTTTGGGCAAATAAGACCGAGTTACCGTGAAGCGGGGCCTTTCCGGCCCTCGGCCTCAGACAGACCCTGTGATGCTGCGGGCTCACTGAGTGACCGCCCGGCTGGCCGCTGGACCCGGGTGCGCCTTGCTGAGAATCAGCACCGGTCCGCTCCGGCGCCCCGAGCTGCGCAGGCCAGAGCTGCCCGCAGCGCGCCTGGCCCCGCCCCCTCGTGGTCCTGAGCCTGCAGGGCCTGGAAATAATCGTAATGTTATTGGAACCTCAATTATGGTGGCCAGCCTTGTCAGGGAAACTTGTCACCCGAAACTCGTGAGAGGGGTGGAGGTTCCCCGATAGGGAAGCGCCGCTGGGCGGGTGGGTCCCCCGGGCTTGATCCCAGCTGGGAGTTAGAGCCCGCGCACCCACTTTTATTAATGCTTGCACTGAACAAGGTGGGTGGCATTTTAGGGTCTTCAATCGTAAGGCAGGAATTAAAATAATGCTGTATCGTGTGTATCGCATCCCTGACGCGTGCCGGGCAGCCGTGGCACGTGCCGTCACATTTAATTCTCTCGTTCAGTTAACACCTGAGAACAACCTTTCCTAGCCCGAACCCCAGGAATGTGGGGTGCACGGGCGGCGAAATGAGCCTTTCTTTCTCCAGACCCGCCAGACTCCAGGTGTGGCCGTGGGCTCTGATCGGGAAGCTTCCACAGGCGCATTCACGGCACCCCGGCCAGCGGCAACCGTGCCTCCTGCAGAGTTCTTGAATTTTTTCTGTTTGCTCTGATGGAGGAAACGGGTCTCTGAGTCTGGGCCCCACTCACGTGACAGGCAGAAAATGAGCTGAAAGAGGCTGCGCTTCACAGTCACGCCCGGGAGCACACTTCTGCTTAGTTTGGTGAATTCACCAGCAGTTAGACTCTGCAACTTCAGGGGCGGCCCCTCGTGCTGGGGGTTCCGTGAGCCCCAAACTCTGGAGACCTGGCCCCAAAGGAAACGACCCATTCATGATTTCCCACTTGGAGCACTGTTGAGAGGACAGTCATTTGGATATTTTGGGCTCAATAAAATACTAATAATGCGAATTTTACCTGTTTCTTTTTACATGGCTTTTAAAAAAATAAGCCCCAGGAAATTTTCACCGGCATTTGGTTTGCATTATTTTCTGGCTGGACAGTCCTAGGTACAATGTTTCAGGAGATGAGATTGTGATAAACAGCAGGACTGGAGCAATGTCTGAAAGTTATGGAGAGTGTCTTCTGCCCTGTCTCAGCTCCTGGAAAGAATGAAAATCTGCAGGGCCTCCAGGAAGGAATGCACACAACTGAGAGGGCAAAGAAGAGCGTCTGAGCTCTGGGGAGGAGCTGAGGACAGGGGTCCAAATTTTAAAGATGCAAAAAGAGGCTCTTCCTTATAAATCCCACATCAGGAAGCCCCCCCCGCAGAGGAACTGGCCAGAAGCTGGGGTCATGGGCTTCACCTGGGTTTTATCGAGTGATAAGCCCCTTCACTCAGGGCTTATCAGTACCCCAGAACTTTTTATTCCACATGACAAAGAGTTTCACTGTCACAAAGAGAAATCGCTGCTGACCTCAGCCCTCTTGGGGGGAGGGGAAGTGGAATCTGGGGGCACGGGAGCAGAGTTTGGTATTTGACCAAATCCTTCACAATTATCATGCATGTGTGCATAATAAAATTAATTCTGTGTCTCTGCCTCGTAGCCCGGGGCAGGGGTGTACAATCAGTTTTGTGTGTATAATAGATCACAGAGTTGTTCATGAATAATACAAATGCATCGAACACATGCGAGTGAGGGATGTTTGTCTTTGCATGGAATCGAAGTGAACATGTAATATTGTGATAATATATATTTGATGAATTCAGGCCCGACTTCCCTTTGCCATACTGTGCTAATTCCCTGACAAGGCTTGCCACCATAATTGAGTTTCCAATAACATTATGATTATTTCCACATGATAATTTAATTGTGAGTATTTTTTAATATTGTAATATTGTAGATTTGTGATTATTATGCATTTGCATGCAGATTTCCTGGTGACTGGGATCACATCCCTACATTTATAACTTAATTTTATATATTATTGCATATATATTTGGGGATGAACTCATTAATGCAAATAAAAAAATGTAGGTCTGTTTAGTCATATTCAGCTTTTATTATAAATGGCTGAAAGCCTTACTCATTTTTTATAACATTCCTTCCCATGCTGTGAAGAAACCAAAGAGAACCTTAATTCAAGAATGGATTCATTAAAAGTAATGATAATCGCTATAATAATTACAAATTGTAGAATATTTGTTCCACCTAATTGGGATACAAGATACTATATATTACTCTTTTCAGGGTGGAAAGTTTCTCTGTGTGTGTTTTTCATAGACTGCACTAAATGTACTCTTCCTTAATGTTTGAGGGCGTAAAAAATGTTCACTCAAAGAATAATCATCAGAGAAAACTTTGGGAAGAGTAAATCCCATCTAAAGTTTGCACCGTGCTTAAGGAAACACAAAGAAATTCCATGGTAAAGACAAGGGAGTTTTTTCAAAAACCCCATTAGAGTTTAAAAGTAGAAAATCACAAGTGGGTTTTACAACACCCACAAAACTATTGCAGGAGCAAATTCTAACTAGTTCTTGAGATAAAATAATATGAACCTAAAACCCACAGAAATGTTGCCTTAAAGAGGCATATACTAAAACTGCAAGCAGGAAGCTCTTACATGGCACTTAAAAGCAACGGGGATCTTGATCCATTTAGAATAATTTTTGCAAAAAGGGAGACAGAATCAAGGCAATCTTGCAGAGTAAGCAACCAACAGACACTGTTAACAAATGTGTCCAAAAAAATAAATGGACGATAAATGCTTTTACTTGTACATTCATCTTGGGTGTTAAGAATGGGGAAGTGGGGCCTCCCTGGTGGCGCAGTGGGTTGAGCGCTGCACTGTGAAGCATCCACAGCCACTGCAGCTCGAGTTCGATCTCAGGCCAGGGAGTGACCCACATGGCACAGCAGACCTCTCCTGCCTCGCCCGCTGCTCCCCTCAGCAGTGTGTTTCAGTCCATCTGCCTGTTCTGCTCCCCACTCTGTCTCTGGTGGATCCTCTCACCCCCGCACCTCTGGCCTGCACCCCATTTCTTGTATGCATAAATAAAAAAAAAAAGAGCAGCGCGGTGCCGCTGGAACTCCTTTCTCCTCAGCCGAGCCCCTAGAATTGAGAAAGGAGAGTACGAATGGCCACTGACACAACAGCTACCTCCGAAGGAGTGAGACCAAGCAGGCGTGCCCAAGGTGAGTGATTTAGCTAAACTTGGTCCTTTTGCTCAAGGCCTCAACTGATCAGGGTCCAAACGGCGAGTGGAGGGGCCTGGAAAGTGGGATTTTACTTTGGATTTTTGCTTGCGCTTGGTCTTCAAATCCATCAGACATCAGAGAGCTGGCATGGACGGAGTCCTGATTTAGCTGGGTGGGAGCAGGAGGAGCTTCTGAAGACAGGCTGAGGCCGGCTGCCGTGTCCAGGCACAGCCAAGCCAGGGGCATGTCCCTGGTGGCCTTGCAGAGAGTTGCAGGGCTCTGAGATGGAGAAGAGGGGCTGGTGAGCGGCCACAGAAGTAAGGAAGAGGATGTGTCCTTGAAATAACTTCATGAATAAACATTCAGTCTCGTAAGCGTCAGCTTCTTCATGTATTCGAACAGGGATGAAGTGACTGTTTTGCGGGATTACAGCTCGGCCTAGAAGCGACACACCGGGAGGGGAACAAACCACATGTGGCACTGGAATAGCCACGTGGCGGATGCAGTGGGGCTGCTCGAGCTGAGCTGGGCTGTGGCCGTTCAGCCGGAGTGCACTGATGCCATCGTGCAGTGAGAAAACCCAGGTGCCGAAGGCGGGGGAGACTGCTCTCAGGCCTGGAGCCAGGCGCTGCCCTGGTGTGCTGACAGGGGTGCCTGGGCCCGTCCCACAGAGGAGACATGCCCGCGAGACTCAACCATTTTGATGATGAGTTCACTCAGGGGCCAGAGAAGCCAGAAAAGCAGGTCAGGTGCACCTCCCAGGGGAGAGGCTTAGCAGGCAGGACCCTCCACCTCCTCTGGGAACTCGTGGACTTGCGACTTCCTAGACCCCGCCCGACGGGCCTCATCGGGGCCATAGTGGGCCCAGCAGTCTTTATGAGCCAGCTGGCCTGTGGGTTCCGATGCGCCTGGTGAGAGGCCACTGTCCTGGGGCTGGGCCATTGTGAGTGCCTGTCCTGAACTTTGAGATGGCTGGGCAGCCTAGAGGGAGGGAATTTGGGGGGGGGGTGAGAGGGGTAGTAATAAAACCAAAACATGGCAGTTGGTTGTGGAAAAGAAGGAGAAGCAGGTCAAAGGCAGGAGACGGGCTGTCTCTATCCTGGGAGCAGGAGCTCTTGACAGGGTCTGAGGACACGGGGAGACCAAGGGCCAAGGATAAGCAGGGACACACCTGTTCGACTCCTGTATCTGCGTTCCCCACATCAGCTCTCGGCTCCTTCCTAATCATCGTCAGTGTTGAACCAATCAGGTGCCTCAGGTGTATCCAGTGGCTCAGGTGTATCCAGGGGCTCAGGTGTATCCAGGGGCTCAGGTGTATCCAGGGGCTCAGGTATATCCGGTGCATCAGAAGTATTAGGTGCATGAAGTGCACCAGGTGCCTCAGGTGCATCCAGTGCATCAGGTGCATCAGGTGTACCCCGTGCATCAGGAGAATTAGGTGCATCAGGTGTACCCCGTGCATCAGGAGAATTAGGTGCATCTGGTGTATTCTCATGAATCCACCCAAGCATCTATGCCAAGAATCTTTGGAAATGTATGAACAGTGAAGAGTTTTTCTCTTCCACTAACACACCTGAGCTGAGGCCCCTCCCCCAGCGTGGGGTCCAGAGGGTGCAGAGAGATGGTCGAACCCCTGCACCTCCTGATGGCCTCTCTGGGGTGACAGAGGGACCCAGTCTTGGGAGCAGACCCCCACCAACTCCTCTCCCGTGCCCGCTCATCAAGCCGGTCACTTGTTTAGATGCTGACAAGTCTTCTTGTTTTTCCTCATTTTTGGTTTCTTATGTGCCCCAAAGCCTGAGCCAGACTCTCGGCCATCTCTGGAGGCCGTGACGAAGGCGCAGGTGGGCATGGTCCCTTCACAGGAAAGTCCTTCCTTCTCGGCAACAACCGGGTGTCTCACCCTTCCTGAGGAGGAGACGCCTACCCACGAGGCTTGAGGGGGAGTCCTGGACACGGTTGTTCGGGCGAAGACGTCTGAGCCAGGACTGTCTCCGTCCACCCTCTGCGTCCGTGCTCGTGGCCAGAGCTTGATTTTGTGTGACGTGAGTCAGGACAGAGAGCCCCGGGACTGCTGGCATGGGGTGGGGGGCACAGATCGGGAAGCGACATGACAGGAACAGGACAGTGGAATGAAGTTCAGCTCAGGTGCGCTGGGGCTTGGCCTCTGTCCCCTGGATGACAGGCTGTTCCCCTGAGCCTCCTGCATGGCTGTTCCCCGAGGGCTCCCAGCCCCTCCTCCGCATGGGCTCTGAAGGTGCAGAACCGCACCCCTCCGTACCCTCTGCAGGGGGTCCGCCAGCTGGCCTGCTCTCCAGCCTCTGTGGGCTACTCCCCACCTGTGCTGGGGCAGGCGGGGCTGCCCAGGAGAGGGGACGGTCCACGCACCCCTCTGGGTCACCGAGACCAGGGGACTCCCAGGGTTAACGAGTGAAGTGCACCACCTCCAGGTCAAAAACTGCAGGCAGCGCTTCATTCCGGGGCAAAGGCCTGGTCCTTGGGGATTTGGAAAGCTAGGCAGCTGCATGGGTCCGTGGTCCACCTGCAGATGCACACGCTCCCTTTGTTGTCCTCCTGGCAATGATGCCTGCCCCGGGGCCTGGGGGATGTGTGCTCCCTGCAGGGCACCCACAGGGGGCGCCACTGCCTGGCCTTCCTGGCGGTTCTGCAGGCAGGGACTGGGGGCTGGCCCCTGCATCCCACCCCTGCCCTGCCCCAGAGCGGGCCAGGATCCCAGCGAGAATGGGATGTGTGTGCAACGACCACCCAGCATGCTGGCCAGTCGGCTCCCCAGAATGACCATTGGGAATTCCATTCGCCTGGGTCCAAGCGGCCTCCTGCCACTTCCTGCAGGTGATCCAGGCCGCAGCGGAGCCCAGACAGCAGATCCTGGCTGGGTCGGTGGCTGCAAACGCCGGCAGGTGTGAGGAGGAGAGCGCAGGGGTGCCAGGGCCCAACACAGAGAATGGGCTTCATCTGTTTGAACAGTCTGTGCCCTGCGGGTTCCCCCGGGGGCCCTGGGGTTAAATGATGCAGTTTGCTTCCAAAATTGCAAACTTGAGATAAAAAGAAGGCATTTCCACTGGGAGGTCACATTCCAGGGTGCGATCGTGTCGACTTGTCTTGTGTGGCTGGAAGAAAGACCCCCTTGTGGAAGGTTTTATTTTAGGAGAACAGAGCTGCCCTGGAATGCTTGTCAAAGAATCTGCTCCATGCCCGGATTCTGGGAACTGCCCAGCCGTCTCCAGTCATTTTGTCTGCAGAATACAAGTCCAACTTTTCACCGTATTATTTTCCCATGAGGTTGGCTTTTGAGCACACAGGCTGCGAACAGCCCTTGGGATTTGTTAAGGGGTCATTGTTTCACCCGGGACACGGTCCTCCCCCGGCCAAGGACAGTCCTCCCCTGAGCCCAGAGGGAGCACACCCACGTTCCCACGACACCTGCCGGGAGCGGTCAGCCAGCTGCCCCGGGCCGGGCGCCTTCCCACAGCGTGGCGTTGATTAACACTAGTACAACAGATTTGCTTTTTCATTAGCCGACTTAAAGACGTGGGTTTCAATGCAGCTTTTCACCAAGAATCAGGGAGAGGAAATTTTCTCTGTGAAGAGAAAATTTGGGCTTGTAGTCTCCAAATCCAGTGGCTAAGTCCAGACTCTTAATACGCTTCACAAGCATCCAGCGGAGGCGTGGACTATCCAGACATTACCAGAGGCAGAGTTTTGGCTATTTTATGTAAAATGAATACTGAGTTTTAAGCCATTCTCAATTAGAAATGTGCTATGCGGCTTTGGTAACAACAACTGTTCTGGTGAGAAAGACATAGCTTGAGCCAGTTAGGAGCATCCATCTGGGGTAGTGGACTAAGCTCTGCTTCCGTCAAGTTAGGTGATTGCTAGCCACTAGCTCCACAAACCTCCATTCTGGCTCCTCGAAGTGTATACAGCACCAAGTCCACGTCACCCCCTGCCACGTGAGACGGTGTCAGCACAAACAGGAAGATACTCAACGAAGCTAGTTGTGGAGGGAGAGACACTCTGGAATGCTGGGTTTTCCTTGCTTTCATCTGTACATGCAGATGTAGACAGATATATCGCAGAGTGAGGTGGCAAGATGTAGATAGATCAATTTCTATAAACACAGAAATTGATGTAGAAGTCGATGTTGAGACCTCCCTGGTGGCACAAGGGGTTAAGCGCCACACTGTGGGACTTCTGCAGCCACTGCAGCACAAGTTCGATCCCTGCTGCTGGCCAGGGAGGGGACCCACATGGTGCAGCAGACCTCTCCTGCCTCGCCTGCTGCTTCCCTCATCAGTGTGTTTCAGCAGATCTGCCTGTTCTGCTCCCTGCTCTGTCTCTGGTGACTCCTTACCCACCCCCTCATGGATGGATGGATAGACAGGTAGATAGATGGACAGACAGTTAATAGATAGATAGATAAATATATAGATGATGAATGGATAAGACAAATAGGTGTTAGTGATAGATAGATAGATAGATAGATAGATAGATAGATAGATGGATGGATGGATGGATGGATGGATGGATGGATGGATGGATGGATGGATAATCGATGATGGACAGATGTAGAGGCAGACATATGTGCTAGGGTTTCACACCACTGTGAGGGTGAATGGATGTGAATGTATAAAGTCTTTGGAATTTAATAACTCTCGACATTTCTCCACCGTGCACTGAACTCTTAGTTATTCAAAGGGTTCTTGTAATGTGTGCACATCCACGTGTAAACACTGCCATGCTCACAAATAGGAAATGGAAACAAGAGCCCAGCTTCCTTTTCAAAGCCCTGGAGGAATGCTTTCGGCTGGGACAGAGAAGGAGCTGTGGGCTGGAACACACAATGTCGCCAGGTGAAATTGTCTGGAGGCCACCGGATGATATTGATTCAGTCAGGCATGGTGGAGCCCCTCAAATAGTTAACCTTTCAAAGTTGTACATTTTTTCGGAAGTTGTGTTTAATTGGAAACATAAAACATCCACAAAGTCCCAAGTAACGGCCCATTTTTATTAGAATGTGGACCTGCCCATTATTCTCTGTCCCAGAGAAGTTTCCAGATGCTAGGGGGTCTCTGAAGAGAAGGTCTTTTCCTTTGTCGTATCAGCTCCAGGTGAGGTTGGGTTCCCATCTGTTCCATCTGCACAGCGGATCTTCACTTTCGATCGTGCGTGAGGAATGAGCTGGGAGCTGGCGGTGGTGGGCTGACAGTAAGATTTGGTTCTTGTTTATTTCTAAATTTTTTTCATTTTTATTTTTATTTTTTGGGATTGGCAGAAAAAGAGGAAAACCACTAGCATATATGGAATTCCAAAAGCTAGGGCAAGAAATATTATTTCATTATTAACCTTTTTTCTTGCGTCGTTGTAGTCCGTATTTCTCCCATCAGCACTTCACCTCTGCACCATGGCCACTGTCCCTTGTGCTCGTCCTTCCCCTGTTTTCACCCCTCTCTCCCTCTCCCTTACTGGGTGCCTCAGAGCTATGGTCAACCTGCTAGTTTTGTCTTTTCTTGAACTTTTGTTTGGTTTCTCTATATTCCACATATAAGGCAGATGCATGCTGTGGCCGTTTAGACACATGGGGACCAGAGCACAGAAATCCAAGAGGAGCCGGAACAACCTCACACAGGAGGTGATGCTGGCTAGCATCTTCACTCGTGGATGGTGTGCTTCACTCCTGATCAGAATTCACAGGGAGACACCTGGACGCAAGGGGACATGTACCAGCAGGGAAGTAAGTCAGCATATCATCATTGCTCTAGCATAAAGCCCACTTCCAGAAGGAGCGGGTAGCAAGCTGATCGAGCTGTTCCAGGGGATGGCATGGGCCCTGTGGCTCCTTCAGCAGCTCCGCTGAGATGGCCTTGACACACAGGGGCTGCACACACTAGGTTGTGCAGCCAGTTACTTTGATATGTGTGCACGAGGACAGAACCATGTTCACAAAAACAGGTGAACATGGGCATCCCCCAAATCTAGTCACATCGCTCTGTAGTCCTCCCAGCCATCCTCATCTCCTGCCACTGAGCACCCCCGACCCACTTGGTGTCCCTGTGACTTAGTTCTTAGAGTATTTTATCTATTTTATATATGTTGCATGGTATATTCTGGTGTATATCATTTTACATAACAATTTTGAAATGCATCCATGCAATCGCAAGTAAAATCACCCATTGTTTAATTGCATATAACACAACTGGTTTATAACCTCATGTGACTGGGTTATTACACAGAGTTGTGATTCCATGTGTATGAGGCACTTATGTTTTGAAGTATCTAGACGTCTAGAAGGTCCTTGGGTAGATATGTAGCAGTCTGGAGCACTCTTGGATAGATGTCTAGAAATCCAGAAGGGTCTTGAGTAGGTATCTACACGTTTAGAGTGAGCTGTCAGCCTGCTCAGTGGCAGTCTCTTCCTCCCACATCCTCACCAACACTTGGTGAACTCCACCTTTCCACTTCTAACCATTCCAATATGAATGTAGCACTACCTTAATATGGTTTTAACGTGCACTTTTTAATAACAAATACTATTGACCTCTTTTCATGTATCGATCAGTCATTTATATATCATCTTCGGCAACTTGTCTGTTTGGATCTTCTAGCAATAAGTTAAAATTACTTCATCTTGTTTTTGAGTTTTCAAACTTGTTTACCTGTCTGGACATATGTTCTGTATCACACAAAGAATCTACAGCTATTTCCTTCGAGTGTGTGTCTGGTCTTCCTCTCTTAATGGTGCCTTTCAAAGAGCAAACATTCTTAATCCTGCTGAGCTCCAATTTTAGCCATTTTTTTCTTATTCCTGAGAAGTGTCTTAGCTAAGAGGTTACCTTTGGGCGTCTTAGCTAAGAGGTTACCGAGGTAGGATCCCTGCAGGAGGAGTGGGGCTTTGACAAAGCTCCCATGTGAGTTCAGTGCCAAGGTGAGAGCCACGGCTTACCAGTGCTTCTCAGCCTGCAGGTGTGAATCCAGTCAATCAGTCAATCGGTCAGTCAGTCAATCATCAATCGAAGGGTCTTCTTCACATGCAGATTCTGATTCAGTTGACTGATGTAGGGACTGAAGTTCTTCACTTCTAATCACACAGACAACAAAAGATCAAGCTGACGAGGCTGGTGCTTTCCGAGAAGCAGGAGAATTGTGCAAGCTGCTTGGAGGAACTTGGGGATTTGGGTTTGATTATCTTGGCAATGGAGAGTCATGGGAGGCTTATAGGAAGGGGATAACAAGATTGTATTTGGGTTTTGGAAGGATCTTTCTGGAAGCAAATGGGGGAAGGGCAGGTACAGGACAAGACCTGGCTTGGGTGTCTGGCTGATGTTCTGTGATGAGGGAATAGTGTGAAAACTAAATAAAAAAAGGGGTGTCTGAAAAGCATTTAAGAAAGTGGGTCAGCAAAATTGGGACTCCTACAATGATATAAAAGGGCTTTGTTTAGATAAATTATAATGCAGTGAAATGAAATGCAAAAATAATAGATACAAATCTATTCGTATCTAGAATACAAATCTGCGTGCAGTCGTAATATATTGATGGATGGAAGGAGAGCTGAAAAACTTGGCATAGATTCGATTTGTGTACTTCAGAGGCAGCATGAAGTACTGGAAGGATTAGAAATAAATGTAATGATGATTATTCATGGAGTGAGATTTAGGGTGTGTATTGCTTGTTTACCCATATTTTCTAACACCAATTATTTTTGTAATAAATATACTTTCAAAGATGTCTATTTAAAAGATGCATAGGGGCCTCCCTGGTGGTGCAGCGGGTTGAGCGCCGCACTGTGAAGCATCCTCAGCACAGCGGTGCGAGTTAGATCCCCGGCCAGGGAGGGGACCCACAGGGCGCAGCAGACCTCTCCTGCCTTACCCGCTGCTCCCCTCAGCAGTGCATTTCAATGGATTTGACTATTCTGCTCCCCACTCTGTCTCTGGTGACTCCTCTCACCCCCAGCACCTCTGGCCTGTACCCCAGCTCTTGTGTGCACAAATAAATAAATCTTTACAAAATATTAAATAAAATATGCATACATTTCTTTGTGCCACAATGTTAAATATTGTGATTTAAAGAAAAAGAGCTGTGTCACTCACTGGATGGGGTGAGAGATGTGGGGTAGGGTGAGGAGTGTAGCATGGGGCATGGGGTGTGGGACAGGGTGTTGGGTAGAGTCCCCTTTATTAGCAGAGGGCAAAATTGGCGTGGTGGTGATCCGGGGCCCTTCAGGAGCAGTTTCCGGGGTGCTCAAGGGCACTTTCTGGGGTGCTAAGCAGAGAGTCTGTGGCCTGGCAGCTGAGCGGGGCGTCAGTGTGTGTGAGCACAGCAGCCTTGGGTGCAGCTGGCACGGGCCCTGGAGACCGCAGCCTCTGTGACCACAGAGGTGGGTGGGGAGCCTGAGCTTGGGCTGGAGGGAGCTGGGCCTGGGGTCCCGCAGCTACCACAGCGTCCTGCTCTGCGGGCACGTGCTGGCCCTGGGGCATCTCCCGGGGGCAGTGTGAGGACTCCGCCTGCAGGACTACTGTAAGGGGGAGTTGGGCACAGCCACCCACCCCAAAGCAGTGGAGGGAAGAGCCCCCTGGCTGGGTTTGGTGCGCTCACCCCGTCACCCTGGGCTGGTGGAGACAACCTGGTGGAAGGAGATGAGCAGGCCCCTGAGGTCGGGGCTGTGCTGGGCCCCAGCATCTGGGCAATGTGTTCAGGTTTCAGAGACAGCTCCCGGGAGACCAGCCCGAGGGGACCCCATGGGCAAGCATGCTGGGAAGAGCTGTTAGGCCAGCCCCGAGCTGGCTGCTGGGCCCGACGCCCATGGCGCCCAGACGCCCCCTCCTCCTGGTGCCCGGCAGCTCAGGGGGCACGTCCATGAGTGTCCCCACATTCCTGTGCCTTCCATCACCACCTCCCGCCTGTCACCCAGCATGTGAGCGAGCGCCGAGGCCGTGCGTCTGAACGAGACCGCCAGGGCGACCCTGGCCGCTCCTCATTTACATACGGTGACATTTTGCAGAAATATTGAAACATTAGCAGTGACATAATGAAATTCTGCCCATCAGCCATGGAAGGAATAATGTTACTGTAAAGGTAACCTGTCCACAGTTTGTTATCAAGGAAATATTCTTGCCGAGAAACATATATTTAGTAAGGCATGATAAGGAGGGAGTTTCCCCCTTTTATTTTCTCTCCTGGGCTATCCATCTTCCCCTACAGATTTACTGCGCCATCTCTCCCTTTACATGCTAATTACGTGCAGGTCTGGCGAATTTGTTAGCGGTGACACTTGTGGGACCCACTGGGACCACAGCTCATTATGTGGCAATGTCCAGATATATCAGATATTATTAGTTGTCATTAATCTGCGGTGGAAGCGTGGTGTGCGGAGCCGGGGAGAGAGCAGAAAGGGGGTGCAATGAAATCTGGGAGCAGCCTGAACCCCTAAAGTTCAGGGGGAAATCAGCCTGGCCAGGTCCCAGCCTTTGATGCGGGCGTTCTTCTCCAGGTCTCCCGCAGCAGCCGCTGGGCCCAGGAAGAGTGGGGCGGTGCTCTCAGCCATTTGTTATTTTAATACCCCTTGTGACCATTTCACCGGCACTAACCTTTCACTGTAATTATGTACAATTATACACATTATCTGTTCCCTTGTCTGCGCCTCGCGGAAACACCAGAGGCAGACGTTGGACCAGGGGACATACTCAGCTCCGGTTTGTGCCATAATTCCCGAGAATGAGTTCTGCAGGACGAAGCTTGGTGGTGGTACGGCCTCTATGGTCACTGCTTCAGAAGGGCCTGCATCTGCTCCCTGGCTCCCCATCCGCACCCCCAAATGCTGACTGTTCTCATAACGTTCAGTAAAAATTTCTGTATCGTACTATCTTTTGAATTGCTATGAAACCTTTTCTTATATTTTGATATAAAATGAATGAGCTCATATTCTTTCCATCCATCCATCCATCCATCCATCCATCCATCCATCCATCCATCCTTCCATGGATCCACCAACCCACACTAATCTGCCTGTCTGTCTAATCATCTATCTGTCCGTCTATCTAATTTGCTCTAGTGGCTCATAATTCTTCAGAAGAAGGACGGCCTGAGATCATCATGTTGGCCTTCACCTTAAACAAGATGTTTTGGGTATAATAAGGAGCACACAAAGTTGATTTTTATAAAAAGTTCAAAAATGCACATGTACAACGACTTTACAGTGTATGAGTGTCACATGTAGCTGACACACTCACACAGATAAACACACACAGACACACAGATATACAGATACACACAGACACATCAGACACCCACAGACACACACAGATATACACGGACACAGACACATAGACACACATGCAGACATACACAGATACACTCACACAGATGTACAGAGACAAACAGATACACACACAGATATACACAGACACACACATGGACACACAAAGACACATAGACATACATACAGACATACACAGACACACAGAGACACACAGATATACGCAGACACACATACGGACACACAAAGACACAGACACACATACAGACATACACAGACACACAGAAACACACAGAGACACACACAGATATACACAGACACACACATGGACACACAAAGACACATAGACACACATACAGGCATACACAGACACACAGATATACACACACAGACACATGCAGATATACACAGACACACACATGGACACACAAAGACACATAGACACACATACAGGCATACACAGACACACAGACACACAGATATACACACACACGGACACACAAAGATACATAGACACACTCACACAAAGATACACAGACACACTCACACAGAGGCATAGACACATACCAACACACAGACACACCAAATACACAGACACACAGATGCACACATACAGATATACGCAGACATATACAGACACACACACAGATGTACAGACACACACAGATGCAGAGACACACACACAGAAACAGACACAGACACGCAATGAACAGAGACATACATATACACACACACACACATACACGCACACAGCAGAGGCACACATGTCCTGGAGACAGCCTTCTGGCTCCGCAGGGTGGACCCGTGGGGAGGACACTGAGTGGAATAGGTCAGGAAGCAGCAGCTGCTACCGCATGATGCCACTCTCTGGGCCTATAAATAGCCAAATCAGCAGAAAAGAAGGCCCCAAAGACAAAGCGCTGGCACCAGGACCATTGCTCTCGGGTTCTGAAGCCTGGACCGGGATCGGGACTCGGCCTCCCAGAACTCCGGCCGTGCAAACCAGGGACAAACATGCAAACAGCAGCCCCGCGGCTGCTCCTGCGCGGACTCGGGCCCGGGGGTGCAGGCTGCTCTGCGGTGCCCGCGCTGGGCCTGCGGGTCTGGCTCTGCTTCTGTCCGCGGTCGCTCCCTGAACCTGTCCAGACAGCCGGCAGCGGCTTGCCCCCCACCCCCACGAACCCCAGCGTCACGGTTTGAAGTTTCTCCAACCTTGTTTTCTTTATAGTTCATGCATAGCCTTTGCCTGAGAAATGACACTGCATTTGCGTCGTCTTATTTGAACAGGTCACATGCCGTTCGGTCAAGAACAATAACAGCAGCACCCAGGATCCCGCGGGCGGGCGGGGCTCCAAGGGAAACACGGAATCGCTAAGCAAACACCCGGGTGACGCTTCCCAGGTGGAAGTGAGAGGAATTCCAGAGGAAATGCGGGTTCAGTCCCCACGAGAACCCGCGGGAAGGGAAGTCAGGTCCCGGAAGGCTGTGAAACGCCAGCTCTTCTTCTTTTTTTTTTCAATTAAAAGATTTATTTACTTATGCATACAAGAATTGGGGTACAGGCTAGAGGTGCGGGAGCTGATAGGACTCACCAGAGACAGAGCGGGGAGCAGAACAGGCAGATCAACTGAAACACACTGTTGAGGGGAGCAGCCGGAGAGGCAGGAGAGGTCTGCTGCACCATGTGGGCCCTCTCCCTGCGGGCGGCTTCATAGTGCATTGCTTAACCCACTGCACCACCAGAGAGGCCCTGCACCCCCGTTCTTGTATGCATAAAAAAATACATCTTTGAAAAAAGAAAGCACAGCAAAATGATAAGCACCTGCACATGAGCTGAAGGGCCAATGAGCTGAGGAAGTGGCAGAGAAGCACAAACCGTCTGATGACCCACGCTCCTGGCCAGCACAGCATTGTGTCAGCTGTGAGTGGCTCTGTTTATAGAAAACATTGCCTTCATAAAACATGTTCCTCATGAAAAATAAAATCCATGGAAAGGGGATTTCACTGCAAAATAAACTTGAAAATTCATCACCCTGGACGCCATTGTCTCAAATAGCCACGTGTTTCTCAGAGGCCGAAAGACAGCGGGTCTTTTAAACCTTTTTTTGATTTTTCTTTTACCAAGTCACTTAATGTATTTATCTTCCCAGGCATGGGGAAAAATAATCAGGAACCATCCCATTTCTATTTTACGACTGGATGATTTATTGTCATGCTAAGCGTTACCTATTTTTTGGCCAGCAAAACCACTAAAAATAGGCTCGTCTCACAAATGGTCATGTGTGATCGGGTAAGACAGTCGCACGGGCCGGTTTCCCTGGAAAATAAGTCGCCACAAGCCCAGACACACCCAGACGCAAGCCAGGGGCCCCGGCTGTCCGCTGCCAGTGTGGCCTCTGCATTAGAATATACAGGCGAGCACAAAGCCGCCTTCTCAGAAATGTAATTAGCTTCTTTATGAACTGGTAAATATAGTATCTAGACCCAGGGGATCTCCCTATAGCCACTTTTATTCCCACTTGTCTCCGGGAATCATAAATGGTTGTCTTCCTTCAAATGGATTAGGACAAATTACATTAGGACGTGATTGTGAATCTGATTAAGGTGGAACAGAGCTCTTTTTTTTTTTTTTTACACCCCTTTGGGAGGACCCTGGTTTTGTATAATAACCAGAAGACGAAAAAGCCCTTGGCAAGATGTTCTTAAGGCATGTTTTCATAACACACATGGAAAAAGAATTTTCATGCTTCTTCCAAGATGGGTCCCCACCTTTCATTCCTGCATCCGTCCAGGACTGGGGCAGGCATGTCGGCCTCTGATTGCAGGTGTCAGGGAGCTGTGAGGAAGGAGTCCCCAACATGATTCCTTCTAGTCAGGAGAGTCCTGGGAAGGATTTTTCCTTTGACATAAAATCTCTGGAGGGGCCTCCCTGGTGGTGCAGGGGTTAAGGGGCAGCAATATGAAGCATCCTTAGCCACTGCAGCAGCACGAGTTCAATCCCCAGCTAGGGAGCTGACCTGGCCAGGTGCAGCAGACCTCTCTGGCCTCGCTGCTCAGCAGTGTGTTTCAGTGGGTCTGCCTGTTCTGCTCCCCACTCTGTCTCTGGTGAATCCTCTCACCCCCGTACCTCTGGCCTGTACCCCAGCTCTTGTATGCATAAATAAATCTTTTAAAAAAAAATCCAGCACGCTCCCCACGACTCAGGGAGAAGGGTGTTAGGAGCTAGCAGTGAGATCTTTATTTCATCATCAAACAAATATTTGCAAAACATCTGAAAGTCCCTTAACCCAATGCATTCTTAAGGAAGCCACAGCTCCCTCTCCATACACACACCTCAGGGTACCCAGCTTCTCCTGCTTCCAAAGAGCTAGTCCCCTGGTACTTTCTTTTAGCTCCATGTTTATCCAAGCTTTTTGGTGCTGCTGTTCGTGTGTGGCTGGTGATGTTCCTATTGGGAGATGCGACTGCTGGCCTCACTGGTGTGGCTGTGACAAGGGTGGATAAGAGACTGGTGTCCCCAGGTAGGGCCCCAGCACTCAGACCTGCTCCCTCCTTCCGGGAGCACAGGGGAGGCTCAGCAGGAATACCCACGCTGAGCATTTGGAGAACTCCTTTCCCTTTTGGAAAATAACACCTCTTGCCTCTTAAATAATTAAAAGACCAGGACAAAGCGACGCAGGGGAAGGAGGATGTGAGAGGAGCAGTGAATGCATCTAGCCACACCAGGTGCCTTTGGAAATTTCAGCGAATGCCTTGGAGTTCTGTCTTCCAAGAAAAGACCAGGGTTAAAGAGCTGCCTCTCTGTTATTGTGGAGAAACAAAGCCGAGATTCGAGGATGGGAACTCCCAAGAGTAAATATAAGGCACAGTTCGGCATTCCTGAGCTGGGGTCCAGCGGCTCTTGGGCCCCTGCATGGGCGCTCTGCTAGGCTGGAGTATCTGGTTTCTCCAGAAAGTGCAGGCTGTTTGCTTCCCGAGGGCTGCATGCATTTCACTCGCTAAAATGAGGTTTGTTTAGTCCACATGTGACGGTCTGGACACGCCTGGGCTCTGGAGCTGCTGCCGGTGCCACCTCGTGTGTGGTGCTGAGTGTTCGGGCTGTTCTATTTCTAGGGACCCGTGGGCTCTCCCGTCATCTTAAAATACAGGTTCCACAGGCTCCTTGACTCAGTCTGCCTGTTGTTTAGCTAGGTGTTATTTCTTGGAAATATTTTTTCTTGTTTAAAATAGTGCCTCTCAATTCTCAGGCTCTAACTCTTTCTTCTGAGCCCCAAACCCATAAATTCAACACAACAGACATCTGCCTGGAAGGCTGTGGGTTGCTCGTATTCTACACTGAGGAGCTAAACCCATCTCCCCTCACCCTACACGTGCCAGCCGGTCCTTCACACCCGATGGGTGGATAAGCAGCACAGCCGCTGTATGTTGGTGAGGAAACAGGAAGAGGGTTTGCAAGGAAGACTGCTAGCAGGCGTGAGTCCCACTTTATCCTCCCTCTGCTCCCGGTGAAATCTGTGATAACTTTGTTCATTCAGTCTTCCTGGCATCCCCCATCATGTCCTCCTCACTCTGCGTGCTCCCTGATCCATATGTGCTTTCCAATTCTGACCCGATGTCTCCCCAACTCATTCCTTGAATTTTCAGGAAAATCAATCTAAAATGATTGTTCTTTCTAATTTTGCTATTTAAAACCTTGAAATCCCTCCCTCCCTCCCTCCCTCCCTCCCTCCTTCCCTCCCTCTTTTCCTCCCTCCCTCCCTCCCTATAGGAATCCCCAACACCCATGTCGTTTATTTAGATTCTGGAAGTTACACCTGCACTTTCTGTATCAGTGAGGTAAAGAATATTTTGGTAAAGACTATTTTACCAGGGGCCTCCCTGGTGGCGTAAGGGGTTGAGCACTGCCCTGTGAAACATCTACAGCCACTGCAGCACGGGTTCGATCCCCGGCCAGGGAGAGGACCCACAGGGCGCAGCAGACCTCTCCTGCCTCACCCGCTGCTCCCTTCAGCAGTGTGTTTCAGTCAGTCTGCCTGTTCTGCTCCCCGCTCTGTCTCTGGCGAATCCTCTCACTCCCATACCTTGGCCTGTACCCCAGCTCTTGTATCCATAAAAAATAAATCTTTAAAAGAAAGAATATTTTACTCACGTCTTAACTAGAGCTATGACTTTATGGAAATGGAAATATTTAAAAGTACAAGCATCTTCTTGAATAACCTAGTCAGAGAGAAATAGGTAAAACATCCTGTGAGCTAGTCATCGTTACTGAAAACTCAAACCCATGGCATATAATGTCTCACAAACTGTTGTAGAAAATCATCCCAAGTTTTCTCTCCTAAAATTTTGAGACTCATGTTGCCTGATTTGACCAGACTGCTGGACTCCAGTCTTAGCTGATCTTGAACTTGTGGGAGTTCAACTATCAAGCTGATATATTGATTCATTTCAGGGCCGAGGCTGCTTTTGGTTTTTGTTTTTACCCAAAACAGTCCAGAAGACTCGCTGAAATGGCTTTTTGACACTACATACGTTCAGTTTGTCATCTCCCTGTGCATGGCAGGTTTCTAGAAAAGAACCAAGACAAGAAGCACCCATCCTGGACAAGAAGGAAGAAAGTCATTTCGAATGTAATGCTTTCGTGCGGGTCCCTGTGGATGGGGTCGCCTTATTTGTACCCAGAGAGGGGAGTGGCAGTTGGTGCCGGGACCACCTTGCCTGTCCGTGCGCCCCCTCGCGTGTGGGAAGCGTCTGAGTCTCCATCCGCGGCCACCACGTGGAAGAAGAGCGTGGCGTCGGGAGCGATTTCTCACGCCGTCCTGTCACGCAGGTTCCTTTTGGTGTGATTTAAGAAACTACAGGCAGTCGAAAAGCCTCCCTTTTAAATGTCAAATACAAGATTCATTTCTGTACCGCTCTAATCCAAATGTCAGAGTGTGAGCGGAACCATCAGTCTCACCAGAACTTCCCAAGCTTTACCCATCGACGCGCCGTCTTGAGGGGCGCGTCCTGGTCTGGGGAGTCCTCAGGCCGAACCGCGGGGTGCTGAGGCGCACCACCCGGGCGCTGTCTGGGCGCCAATGACGCCCCAGTGGGGGCGAGTCCAGCCGCCCCTCCATCTCACTGGCTGTAAGAAGTTAGGAGCCTGCTCTGCCCCCAGCAGGCTTTCTGGGGGACACGGGGGACACGGGGGGGGGGGCCCGGGGAGGGAGGCAGCTGAGATCTGAGTGAGACGAGGTTGGCTCCAGGGAGGTGAGCGATGCGTGCAGACAAGCAGCCGGCAGGTCCTGTGGGCGTCGCCAGTCCCAGCATCCACTGGGAGCCGGACCGTGGTCTGGACATGGACTGTCCTTTGCGAGGTTCAGGGCCGCCCTGCAGGGCTGGATCTGCACTCAGTTCCTCGGGCCCAGGGCGGAAGACACAGCTCAGGCCCCCGCCCAGCTGGGGGGATGTGTGAGGGGGCAGCACAGGGGGAGGGAAGCGGCCAGCTGTTCCAGACCCCAGGGGGTAAGCATGTGCACATGCAGGCACTTGGCAGCGGTGATTCTTCCTGCGGGAGACGGTCTCTCAAAGGTCCTCTCTTTAGACCTCTCTGCTGGGACATTTCCCGCCATATGCAGCCCCGGCCAGGCTGGACTCACAGGCCTGGTGCCAGTGGGGTGTCCAGCCCTCCAGCTGCCCCGCCTCCTTGGCACATGCAAGTTTTCCCACTGGAGACCCCGGGGGTCTTGGAAGCTCTTGTCTTGGGAACAAGAGACTAGACCGATAGGACCGCGAAGGAGGTTCCCTCCTCAGACATAGGTGGTCGTGGGAGCTCTGGGCCGGGGCCAGCGGGCAAGAACAAACAAGGACTCGTCACCACATCTCAGATCACAGAGGCAAATTTGGATGCATCGCTCCTGGGAACACTCTCCCTCTCTCTGACTCTTTTACAACACACTTTCGAACATTATGGTTTGGGGCGGCACATTTGAAGGAATTCACCCAAAGGGTGACACGGGTTAGTAACAATCAAGGCTCAATCACTGCTCTCGGGTGAAAGGTCTCGTGGTGACGTCGAATGTTCTCATGTTCATGGGCAACTTGTTTCAGCAGGAATGTTGTTTAGTGGCACTTACTGGAGGTCTCCTCTTCACTTTTTAGTACAGTCCAGTGGCAGATTCCTGCCCCAAATCTCCTGCTAGCTTTCTTCTGCTGACACTGTTGGGGCGAGCCGTGACCTTCCCTGGGGTGCAGTCGTGATGTCGCACACAGACGGGCATCAGGCCTTTGGGGTTCTGGTGCTGTATTTGCTAGCGGACTCAAGGACAGACTGTCACCATCACTCCAGATTCCCCAGATTTCTCCAGGTTTCTGGAGCGTCACTCCTGCCCCTGATAGACAGCAGAATAAAAGAGCTCAAGGATTCTGAGGAGTCAAGGGCCAGGTTTCTCAGATGTGGATGAGCAAAACAAGGAGCAAAGCAGAGGCTCCTTTAATATAGATTCCTGGGGTCTAGCCCCAGAGTTTTGTTTTTACTTAGTGTGTCTGGGCAATGGTGAGGCATAGTTATATCTGCACAGCTATGTCAATCACTGCATCTGTCTATCTATGTATCTATCTATCTATTTCTCTATGTATCTATCTATGTTTCTATGTATGTATCTATGTATGTATGTATCTATGTATGTATGTATGTATGTATCTATCTATCTATCTATCTATCTATCTATCTATCTATCTATCTATCTATCTATCTGTCTATCGTCTATCTATCATAACTCCCATCCACCCATCCATCCACTCATCAACCCATCTACCCATCCATCCATCCTTCCATCCTTCCATCTATCTTTCTATCCATCTACCAACCTATGCATCCATCCATCCATCCATCCATCCATCCATCCATCCATCCATCCTTCTATCCATTCATCATCTATCTTTCCATCTATCCCTCCTTTCCTCCCTCTCTCTTTCCCTCCCTCCCTCTCTCCCTCCCTCTCCCCTCCCCCTCCCTCTCTCCCTCCCTCCCTCCCTCCCCCCTCCCTCCCTCCCTCCATTCATCATCTGTATTCCGTCTGTCCGTCCATCCTTCCTTCCATCCATCCATCATCTGTCTTTCTATCCATCCACCCACCCACCCACCCACCTACCTGCCGGCCTCTCTTCTATCAGTATAACTGACAAGCCTGCACAAAAGTTTCAGTGAACCCATCTATGTTGACTGTGCCACTGAGCTCCTTAGCGGTGCTACCCCCTTACTAGGGAGATGCTCTTGTCTAAAGCCCTTTGCTGGATTTGGGCACAATCCAAGATATGTTCACTGTACGTGGGAGTGACCGTCAGCTGATGTACCTGCTCTTCTCACACAGTGACCAGCCAGGGCACAAGGGGCACTCTGCCCTACTTCTCCACTGGACCAGGCAGCGCTGGCCACAGGGCTGGCCACCTGAATATCCACTGCTTGCAACTGGATTCTTTGTAGCTTCGAGAAGTAAAGCAGGGAGGAGGCTGGGAGGGCAGACCCCGTCCCCATTTCCATTATTTAGGGACTAATTATCGTGATCCTCGAAGCCTGCTCATTTCACTCCTCATTAACACCCCACCACACCAGTGGGCAGACAGGAGCTAATAAAGTGATTATAAGCGATAATATGCAAATTAGCCGTGCTGGCTTGGTATGCAGGCAGTTGCAATTCTTGATTAACAGGAGGCTTTGGGATTACCTCGGAGTTGTCACGGCTGTGCACCCCCCGTTGGCGAACACAGACAATCAAAATATGGGCTGGGCCCACAATGCTTCGGAAGAAAAATCAGCACCCCGGCTGTCCAGCTCCCAGAACCTGGCCCCGAAAGGCTTGGAGCAGATGTGTGGCTGGCTGATGGGCAAGCAGCTGAGTGAGGCAGAAGTGGGTTCTGCGTGTCCTCCGTGGTGCCCGCCAGTCAGCATTTCATGCAGCTGCAGTCCGCACACAGTGCAGGAAGGGCGGGCTGTCACTGTCATTCAGACGTGGAGAAGGACTCAGATAAAGCCCCGCCACCTGCATAGGGTGTGTGGAATTGGGAATGTGACACCCGCCCAAAGCTGAGGGGCTGTGCTGGGAAGGTGGGGGGAGCGGGTTGATAAAAGGAAATTAAATCCATGAGAACCAAGTCCCTCACGAGGACAGTCTCAAAACAGTTGTTGGATAAAACCAATAAAGCAAAAGAGGAAGTTTGAGAAACTGAAGGGATCTGAGACTTCAGGTCCAGGACTTCTCAGCCTCAGCGAACAGAGGGATTGGCTGGGGCGCCCTTCTGAGCTCAGAGCCCTGTGTCTACGTTGGTTAGTGTGTCTGGGGAGTGGGGAGCGAGGCTCTGTGTGAGGCCTCTGGCTGTCTGCATGTTATCTACAGATAGACAGATCAGTGTAGACGGATGACAAATAGAGTTAGGCAGGTAGGAAAAGATTGGTAAATTTATCTGTCTGTATTTTCTATTTAACTTTGTATCTGTATATCTACCTACTTATTGTCTGTCTGCCTGCCTATTTGTCTATCTATATATGCTAGCCATCCATCCATCCATCCATCCATCCATCCATCCATCCATCCATCCATCCATCCATCCACCCACCCACCCACCTACTATCTATGATATCCATTTATGTATGTGTGTATCCATCCATCCACCCATCTATTATCTGTCATCTGTCAATCATCTGTCCATCTGTATGTGTTCTTCAAGCTCTCTCTGAAAAATCTGATCAGTTTTAGAAATCACTCATTAATCTAATTCCTTATTTTAATCATAAAATAACTAAGAATCATGAAAATCCCTTTATAGCCAAGTTATTTCTGAGCTATGACAAGAAGTCCTTAGTATTTTGATGCTCAATTCAGCATCCTTTTTTCATTCTGTGAATTAAAAGGACATAGAGGTACAAAAAACCAATGAAGAAGATACTCAAGGAAGAATAAAAGGGATTTTGAAAAACAGAGGCAATCAAAAAATCTTTTTTTTTTTGGTTAGAGAATGACCTGAAAATTGATTGGAGACAAGTGTTCTATAATGTTTTGATTCTCCTAAACATCCATGACACAGAATGCACAGGAAAACCTCAGGGGAGCTGATTTTCACTCAGATCCACAGGGACAGTTCTTCTGTGAATGTATCAGATTCTAGAACTAAACCTCAGTCTTGCAAAACCAGAGACACAAAATTTGCTGTTGCTGATCAGTGAGGGGATAGTTCTAGAGAGTTTTCTCCTAAATAAGGATATTCCTGGGCAGGAATGGGTAGAAACATGAGTAATTCTCTATCTCTTTTCCTTTTAAATTTAAGCTTCTTCCATGCAGCGCAGTGTTTTCAAGATGGCGGCCATGTTTCAGCTTTCCTTTCCAAGTGGAGGCGCTCTGGTGTGGACACAGCCATGGCGGGGACAATGCATTGTTTCCACTTGGGAAACATCCTAAATAACACCGTCCTGAGCATTCCCAAACAACTCTGTGAAATTCTGATCTTTTCTAGGTCACAATTAGAGTGGAATTGTTCAGTCTCCTGTTTAACGTTGAGAAACTGCCAGACTGTTGCCTTAAGCAGTTGTCCCATTCTATATGCCTCCTCCCTCCCCAGCGAAGTAGGAGATTCTAGCTTTCTGCACCCTCCCGACACTTGTGAACTGTCTTTTCCATCCCACCTTCCTACAGCTAGCTTGGTTTGTGTCTTCCAGGGACTATCGCTGCTCAGCGCCCCCAAGTGTGTCTAGCTATTTGCAGCTCCTCTTGTCAGTTCAAATCATTTTTCCATTTCTAAATTGGATCCTTGATCTTCTTGTTCGTTGTTAAAGTTCTTTGTGTATCTAAAGGCAGGTTTTTAATTGCTTAAATGTTTTGCGAATATTTTCTCTCGATCTGTAGCTTGCATTCAAGTCAAAAGTGTTTTACCTTTATAAGTGTTTTGAATTTTAATAAGCTCAATGAAAGGTGGGTTTTCACGTCACCTAGTCTCACTTTGACTGAGATCGGGAAAATGTCTGTTTTCTTCTGGAAGGTTTATGGTATTGCTTCTGAGCTGATGGTCGCTTTCCCTGTGTTTCAGAAATGTTGAAGTGCTATGATCATGAATGGAATGATGATAAATAAATCAGAAACACAACGGCTATCACTTCATCTGATAGAATGTCTATTATGATAGGAAAAGAGACAACGGTGTCAGTGAGGATGCAGAGAAAGGGGTCCATGGTGGAATGTTGGTGGAAAGGTATATTGGTACCATTATGGAAAGCAATGTAGAGGTTCCTCAGAATATTAAAATTACCACAGGATTCAGCAATTCTGGTTCTGGGTATTTATCCAAAGAAAATGGAAACACTCGCTGGATAGGTATCTGCTCCCTCATGTTCATTCCCACTCATTTACAACAAACAAGTGTGAGGCAGGAGATCACTGGATAAAGAGGTGGTGACTGATGCAAAGGAATATTACTCAGACATGAAGAGTGTCTTACCATTTTGACAATAGGGATGAACTTGTAAAAGGATGAGTGAATAATATCAATTTTTGAGAGTAAAAGCCTGATGACAGATAGAATTAATAGTAGACCTGCTATTTTGCCAAAAGAGATGGAAGTCCCCAAAGATAAACAGGCAAAGTATTAAACTAAGCCACCTGCAGAATGTATTTTATAGAATAAAAACAGAGGAAAGGCTATTTGCCTAATAGTATAGTACTAGTAGAATTTGGAAAAGAAAAATGCACGGGAGGAAATTAGACTTGCTTTACTCAGCATTCAATACAAAAGTCACAGTAAGAATGATATCCGATTCGCTAAGGGAGGAATTACGACTGAGAAATAGAGAGGTGACCTTACTCTTCCATGGAGGAGGATGAAGTTGCAGGTAGTTTCATGAGAACACTTATTAATAAAATGACCCCTACCCGATTAAAGGAAACAAACACATATTCATTTAATAGATGTGGTAAATGAATTAAATAACATTTAAGCTCTCTATAAAATGCAAAGGATTTCTTAACCAAAAATAAAAGGTATTTATTCTTTTTTATTAATTAAATTTTTTCTAACATCATTGTAGTCTTCATAGTTCTCCCACCACTGTATCATTCATGAAACATCATCACATTCCTTGTACTCTTCCCTTCCCTGTTTTGACTCCCCTTCACTTCCTTTCCCCATCTGGATGCCTCAGTTATATAGTCAGCTTACCAGTTTTGACCTTTTCTTGACCTTTTGTTTGATTTCCCTATATTACCCCTATAAGGGAGACCATCCAGAATCTATCTTTTTCCTTCTTACTTATTTCACTGAGTATCATCCCTTCCAGTTCCATCCATGTTGCTGTGAACAGCATGAGTTTGTCTTTTTTGATGGCCAAGTAGTATTCCACTATGTGTATAGACCACAGTTTTTTGATCCACTCATCTGTTTTGGGACGTCTGGGTTGTTTCCATATCTTGGCTATTGTAAATAGTGCTACAATAAACAAAGGAGTGCAGCTTCCTTTCTAATTAGTGTTTTTGTGTCAAAGGGAGGTTTTCTTCCTGTGGTGACAAAGCCTGAGGTGATTACAGTTGGCCATTCTTTCAGATGAAGTACTCACAGTGAAATGTGGCATAAATCCATGTTGCTCGATGGAGTCACTTAAACTTTTGTTTTGAGGGCCAAGACCAAAATAATTAAAATCATGATCAAAAGCATAGTCAAAGATCAAAATCACCTCATTGGGCCCAATACCAGTTCTTGGTGTGGTTTTTCTGTATCTCTTAATTGGTTGACAGTTGGCTTGATCTCTGATTCACCTTCCAGCTTTCACACCTTATGTGTCCATAAAATATGTTGTAAAATATCATTACAGTTAGTAAAAAGTCATCAGGGGTTTTAACATTTCAGTTCTTGAGCTGGATATGCTCTCGGCCCATTTTGTTCTGTGTAGAATAAATATACTGCAATAAAAGACTCATCGCTATTTCAAGAGCTACTGGGGGACTGAGGACAACTGGGTTCACCTGCTTGGTCCCCCTGGTCCCCCTGGCTTTTTCCATTCTCTGTTCTGCCATGATTCTCCTTTTTTACTTCTTTGGTTTATTTGGGCTTAAACAGGTAGAAGTAAGAGCAAAGGGGAGGGAGTGTGGGTATTTTTTACATCTGTGCCTAGGATCTAAAGAAAATGGCCATCTATTATGTCTAAGCTCTGACATTAGAGCAAGTACCCTGTAATTATGTATTTCAGTATGTAAGTCATAGAAACTGGAATTAACATTTGCCCTAAGTGAAACCCAAGACATTTAACCAACCACAGGAGAGTCCTCTCCAGCCACTCAACCAAGATCTGGCTGTGCTCTCAGGGGTTGGCTGCTCTGCCTGTATGCTCTGTCTTGAGGACCACTTTATGGGGTGCCCAGAAAGTTCCTTGGTGACCTGAGCAAGGTTTCTGGAAACCCTATTTCAAGAAAAACTTAAAACCCTATTTTTAAGAACAACTGAAGTCAGTTCAGAAGAGAGAGGAGAAAACAAAAATTGGGGTGCTGTTTGTTTTGTGAAGAAAAACCCTAAAACACTGCATATTTTTCCATCCTCACGTGGACAGCAGGTTCAGCACTCCCCCACCCCATAACCTCTGGCAAAGTGAACAAATAAATTGTAGTGATTCCACAGGTAAGCTCTTCATCCTTAAACTATTACTGAGCAAATGAACCAACAGGAAAGCCACAGTCAGCCTCTTTTCAAACAGAAAACAACCCAAGGGAGGTTAATAAGCTTGCTCTCCCCAACTTCCCTTGCTCCCATTGAACCAAGGTTGAGAAAAAGAAATATGCAAGTAAAAATGAATCATCATCTCAATCGTGGGCTTCTGAAATTATGTCAGAGTTAAAATTAGACTTTCTTGAAATACATTTTGCTGAAAACAGTTGTGTGTTTTTTTGTTTTTTTTTTTTTACCGAAAGGATAATGTGTCCAAGCTTTGGGGTGCATCTTTGTAAATCAGAGGTCTTGTACATGCCAGGAGGCTCACCGGCAACAAGTAGATCGTCTCAAAATAAATGTGTTTTTTTTTTTTTCTAAAGATTTAGAGGTGTAGGGGTGAGAGGATCCACCAGAGACAGAGTGGGGAGCAGAATAGGTAGATCGACTGAAATACACTGCTGAAGGGAGCAGCGGGAACATCTTTGGGGGACATCTGGATGGAGATGAAGGAAGAGTGAAACAGATCAGGGGACCCCAGCACAGTGGAGATGGGTGGCAGACAGCAGGGGCCCCCCACATTCCCCATAGGCCTCCTCCTCCAGGCAGCCCCATCCGTCAGGAGTAAGAGGAAAAGTCCGTCTAATGAACAGCTCTTGCCTCTGGCTGTCACCTGAGGGCTGTTCACACCTCCATCAGGACAGCCGGGACCCGAGCCTCTGGGGAGCTGGGGAATCCAAGACATGGAGACACGAAGTAGAGGGTCTGGAGGGACTCCCGCCTGGAGGGAACCCTCACCAGATCAGCCTTAGTCCAGGCCTGCCTGCTTCTGTCTCCCGGTGTTTGAATGAACTAAGTCAGCTTGAGAGAGTGGAGTCTGTCCTTGCCCAGGAGTCTGTCCTTCCTCCATCTCTCGATTCCCAGCTGCAGAGACGTGTCTCTTGTTCATTCCTGCCCAGGTCATTGGCTGCCTCCTTGCTGACTGACAGGCCATGGGGCCTTAGTAAACATGCGAACACCCCAGCAATCTCACCCGTGATTTATGGAACCCACCAAAGCAACCCTCAAGTCCTCTTGCAATCTAGGCTGGTTTGTCAAGGTTACCCGTTCAGTGGCCAATAATTACCCTCTTTAACGTGTCAGTGAAGTTCCCAGCACAGCAGCAGAGAAGACACTGATGCTAGGTTGGGAGCTGAGGCTCATGGGACACTCCAGGCCAGCTCCACGGCCTGTGTCCTGGTGCTGCGTCCATGACCCTGTGTAACAGGGTGGTCCCCAGAAAAGGGGGAAGTTCCAGGATCCCGGTCCCACCCTAAGTAGGGTGATGCTGAGCAGGGATAGGAAGATGCTGGAAAGAGGAGATAGGAGGACAAAAGGAAGGGAGGAAGAAGGGAAGCAGGATGGAGAGCAGCAAGGAGACCTGGAGGAGGCACATGGAGCAGAGCGACATGTGAAGAAGCTGCACTTGCTTCTTGGTCTTGGACTGGTTGGAACAGATGTGGGCGAGAGACCAGTGGGGAGGTTCATCTTGATTTTGATGTTGTTCTTTTCCTCCCAGATTTGTCTGACCCTTTTCTATGGGTCTCCACTGAAAGGTCCTTCCAACTTGTGGCAGACTTTTGGGCCTTGCTTTGGGCCATCCTCTTTGGCTGGATTTTTATCCTCAAGGAGATGGGTAACTTTGGATGCTTAACTTAGTAACTATATCCTTTGTCTTTTCTGTATTGTATATAAATTGTATTAAAGTTCCTCTCCATTAGAGGCCTTATATGTTTGTCTTGATGCAGCGGATGGCAGAACCCATTTAGAGAGGGCAAGTTTAGGCGTTCTGGGGCACCCCTCTCCCTGCCCTGTAATACCCTGTCCAGGCCTTACTGTAGCCCACCCACGGCAGGCCCGAGGGCAGGGAGTCTGAGCCCGGCTTGCTAGTTGCCTCTCTCACTAGCCGTTCCAGGGCGTCTGTCCACACGTCAGCACTTGGGCTTGTGTGTGTGGGGCTGAGCTGGGGGCAGTGGCCGCCTGCCCGGGCAGCTGTTGGGCAAGCCCCGCCATGAGGACTGGTAGCTCTAAGAGGTCCCCATCCCGGGGTGTGGGGTCCTACAGGCCCCACAGGCCCAGCTGGGCCCCGCGGAGAGGCCGGCTGCCGTGGCCACACAGCGGTGTGCCCTTACTGGCTCAGTTTATCATCAGAAGTTGTCCATTTAGGATAGCCCGAAGGCAGAGGACAGCAGACCAGGCCATTTAAAAAAAAAAAGGAGAATAATATTTGGAACTGAGCCTCAGACATCAAAAGTCCTCAGCTTCCATTCTGCTCAGAAGTGCCCATGTCCAGGGCACGTGGCTGTGCCGAGTGTCCAATCTCTTGCTGTTACCTCTAATGAGACTTCATTTTTTCTGTAAAAATGAGAAATAATCTCACTTGATTTCTCCAGAATCAAATCCAAGGGCCAAGGGAAAGCGTTTGGGTGAGATTCTCTTCAATTCTGGTGGAGTCCGAGGCTGTCCCATCCAGGCCCCCACCCCGCCCAGCCCCATGGGGTGTTCAGAGAACAAGGTCTACTCCCCCACCCTCTGATTTATTTACTTCCCTTTTGTGTTCAACAGGGCGTGGGCCTCACAGCCAGGGGCTCCGCTCCCCAGGCCTCCAGGCAGTGTCAGCCACTTCCCACCGTGGTAATCGATTCAGGGGGGCCACAGGAGAGGGGAGGCGGCTGGCCGGCCCAGCTGCAGCGGGGAGAGCATATGCTTGTCTGAGGGAGGAGGAGGCTGGGCCCCCACAAAGGGAGCCCATCTTGGCCGCCACGTGCAGCCGGCCTCACACACTCCCCCGTATGAAATATGGATGAGTCCGCCCCGTGTGCCCTGGGGGCCCCCCATTAGCCACATGATTAACCAGATTATGTCGGGAAGCCACCAAGGTAAACAGGACCGGCCTTCTGTCACTTCCTCCCAGCCCGGCCCAGGGGCCAGAGCGGGCCCTTTGTCATCCACCTAGCAGAAAGAAGAAACAGGCAAGAAAGTCATGTCTGGTGACTGGAGAGAGACACGGACAGGAGAAAGAAAGGGGTGGCCCCGGGACCGTCCCTGACAAGCAGTGTGAAAACATCCTTCTGATCCAGGCGGTCACTGTCCTAGGCGCCCATCCAGCCCTCCCTAGGCACGGCCGTGACCCCTTTGTGGCCAGGGAACTCAAAGCAAGATGTGGATGCAGTTGCTGTCTGCCCTGGGTGAGACCAGGATATAGGCCACACCGTCTGCCTGGCCCTTTGCTGGGACAGACGAAGCCTCACAGTTAACTGGTGCCTGGAAACTGCAGCAAAATGATGGTCCTCGTAGCTGCTGGAGCTTTCAGAACATGCAAAGACACGGTGACACTTGGCTCTGATGAGAGAAATCCTGTATCGGTCTGAGTTCAGGCCCCGAACCCCAATGTCTGCCTCGTGGGGTGTTTTCTGCCTGTTGTTGGCCGATAAATTCCAGAGCCTCTCGGCCGGCAAATTTGAAGTGAGTTGTATTTCTAGAGATAAGTTAACTTAAAAAAAAGTCTGCAGTTCTGTTAGTTACAAAGGGAATTTCAACGTCTAAAAAAAAAAAAAATCAAAGGGAGTTGGGTGCAAAACAGAATATTTTGGTAAAGTACAAATAAATGAAAGTTATTTTGGAAAGCCTCAGAAATAGTAGATAAAAAACATCTTAAATAGACAGAGTTTAGGTTTTGTGTCCTAATCATTGTAAAATTATTGGGAAAACTTTTGATTGTGATAATTCACCATAAATTTCTTTCTTTCTTTAGTTTGTGCCCCAGTTGCTTTTTATATGTGTGTGTATACACACACATATATATATATTTTCAGACTTATTGGCTGGTGTTAACCTTTCTCTAAAAAAGCACACCAATTATCTGATATAAAATCCAAAGTGTGTTCTCGAAGCTCACTTTGAGTGAGGTAAAATATAATATAAGAAGACCTTCTGGTTTTTAAGTGTATATTGAGTTTATATCTATATATCTCAATGTTCTTCTCGAGTAAGATAAAATCAATCAGCCTTATCCTCTATCAGGACCCTACAGCAAAATTCTACTCTAGAAGAGAATTTCTAATATTTTAGTGGTTCAGTCAAATGTCAACTGTGTAAGATCTGAAAAGAAAAAGCATTAAGTACTAAAGAGCTTCTGCTACTAATTGAATAATTAATTAGTTAAAGAAAAGTTTCTCTCCTGTCCTCTAGCACGCTGTAAAACTTTGCTCAAAAACTCAAGACATACGTGTCTAGTAAGAAATACAGGTTCAGTTTTGGGGAGAGGCTTAGCCCCAGAACAGAGCTTGTAGTGTGAGCATTTGGTCAGAGATTTCCCTGCATTATTGGGGACTTAGCTTCTTTTCATGAAAAACCACAGCATTGCTCATCAAAACCAGTTCTGATGAACTTATCTATAAATAGTTTATAAATTATAATACTTATATTATAAAATCATATTTAATTATAGCTATGATAATTTAATTAGAAATTATAAAATGATAATTGTACTTTTATACTTAATTTATAAATGTGCACGTTTGCGAACTGTTTACTTTTGCCTGTTAACACAAATACTATCTATGCAAACTGGGTTGGGTCAAGACAGCTCTCAAGCTGAGCCTTAGGATTTGGGGGATTTTTCTGGGGCAGTTGGGGTCTGTGTGTGGTGGGTGCGTTGGCCCCACTTCCTCACCCTCAGCTCCCACAGGTGGGGCGTCAAGACACGTGATGGTCTGGGTGCAGGTATGAGGTTTGAACCTCATGGGGCATCTCCCCCAGACCCGCTGCCTCTCTTGCGTGTTCGTCCCCTGCCTCTGTTTTGGCTCCTGCGTCTTCACTCCCGCTTTCTGCTTTCATTTTCTGCCAAAGGTGATCTCCTGGGTGCCTTCTCTGGACTATCAGCGGGTCCATGGACCCTCCACCTGCCTCAGACATGGGCGCCATGGATTCTCGCCTGCGTCCCCAGGTCCAAGGCCACCCCAATGGTTGATGGTCTCCATCAACTCGGGCTTAAAGATAATCAGAAATGGGAGGGATTCTGAAATGCAGGTTTCCAAAATTAAAAGAAGGCTATTTCAGAGGGAGGAAGAGAGAGGCTTCTGGGCTGGACACAATTGTCTCGGCGTTGGCCGTAATGTCCACTGCGAACAACTGCGAGAAAAACGAGCCACAACGTACCCCTATCACTGCATGAAAGAGGGTGAAATCCCTCAGCCTTGGTGTGTGCGGAGTTGTTTTAAATAAGGTTTGAATAATGAATGAGATGTTTTCGATCTCAAATTTCATACGTTTGTTTGAATATGCAGAAATAAAAAAAATTGGAAATGATAAACTATGATCTTTCTATATGTTGTTCATATTTAATATACTTTTTGATTTCCAGTTATATCACCAATGGCATAAAAATTCATGTGTTATTAAAACATTTGTCAGTCCTTATGGAACCTTTCATTCGCTCTGCCTCGGAACACTTGTTTTATTTATTTATAGCCAGGATTCAGGCCGTTTATCAGGTGAAGGATTCCACATGGAAATGACCTCCGTTTCTTCCCGGTAAACCTGGCAGACGCGTTTTCCTTAAGTAAAGGATGCTAGAGAGCCGTCGTGAAGCCCCGCAGTGGTGGTGGTGGAAGGTTTTGGGGGGATTTCGTCCCAGGTCTGCAGCCCATTGCAGGCAGACTCATGGAGCACCGTTGATGGGGTCTCTGTGGCTCTGCTTCTTGGCAAATGGGGAGTGCTATAGGGAGGAGGATGCTGGAGCGGGGGCTTCCACAGATGAGACTGATGATGTTTTCTGGGCCCTGGCATCTCATGAAGAACGTGCCAGGCCTCCCTCTCTGTCGGGACCAGCTTTGCAATTCATCATCACTCAATGCCTCGTGGAGCAAAGGACTCCCACGCCCTACCCCTTTCTTTGAAGTAGTATTTAAATTCAACAACTATTTTTCCAATTCTGCAACAGGAGAATCTTCAGCCAGGACAATCAAGAAGTGGATAGAAAATTATTAATATCTCCACCTCGTCCCAGTGGCGGAAGCGTCCATTTTCAGGAATGCTTGAAGTTAGCTTGATTGTAGACTTGTTTCTCTGATTGTCTTCTTAATATTTAAATCGAGGTGAAAATTAAGTATAAAAATTGCTTTCATTTTTCTTCGTTTGAACAGCCTGAGTGTTGGCTGACTTGCCGTTATCAGAATGTAATGGGCTATAGCCAGGGAACATTTTTTATTAGAGTTAGCTTTTATTCCATCCTCCACACACCATCATTATTTATCCCTAGGATCATCATATTTCAAGCTATTAATGCACGCTAATGGCATAGCAATAACAGAAATCAAAACAAATTAAAAAATACTCAGAGTCCATGCCAACAATTACTGTAACGCTTTCATTTTCAACTTCTGCCAGTTCCTGCCAAATTGAACGCAAAATTTTATGTATTTTGATTATGAAATAGATGCCCTGTTCTAGTTTGCTTCTATTCACACTATCGGGAAGCTTTAGTGTGTCACATACTTTAACGGGTGCTCTGGATTTGATCTAATATTCTAATAGATCCGCTGCAACTCGCCAGGTTTTGTCTGTGGTTACACGTTATTTCCAATTTGCCATGTCAACATTTCAATCTTCCTCTGACCAATGTTTTATAAAAATAACCTTTTTTCTTTCTTCTCTGAACAATCTTTCCCTGAGTTCCACATGTTCAGCTTCTCATTTGATTCATTTTCTGCGTCTCATCAGCCACCCGTGTTTCTTTACAAATATGTCATCTTTTGCACGATCCTCCAATTTTCAGTAGATCCCATCATTTCTTAAAGAAAACCTATAAGGAAAAAAATTTCTGCACCAATGTAGTCATCAGCTTCAGCTACTTCTTCATGGTTATGTGAGTTTATTTGGTCACACATTTTCTTGTGGCCCTAGGTCAGCAAAAGCATGAGTAGCACCAGGTTTGAGACAGAGTTGTCTCATTCTCCCCATGGGCAGTAGTTTGGGGTGAACTGTGGAGAGCTGCCCTGGGGTGCCCACAGCTCTTCAATTCTTGAGGTGTGTGCCACATCAAAGGAGATTCTAAACCTGATTATTTAATGGCGGGTTCAAAAAGGAGCAGCATCCAACTCTTAGTTAACCACGAGAAGCTTTCGTGAGTGGGTCATCTGGGGACATGCGTTTCCTTCGAGAACCCAGGGATCTAACAAAGCAGAAACACGAATCCTTTCTTCCAATCCTGCAAAATATTCCAAGTGGTTTCCTGATTGTTAATCTGTAGCAAATACAAAAGCAAACTTACTACTCGACTTCACAGATATTTCTGTCCTTCTCCTACAATATACACCATTTCAAACATTCATTTTATGTCCTTTTTCCCCTTAAAGGGCATTCGCTTGATGGTGCTTGCAGCAGTGTCTGTTCCCCCACTCTTGTTGACTTGGCTTTTTAGGGAAACGTAAAATCTAAATACTGGCTCTGAGGGTCCAGGTGAGGAAAGGTTCCAGCACCCACGTCGAGGTGTCTTCTCTCAGCACCAGTCTTCTGTCCTGTCCGCACTTGCTCTTGTCTGTCCTGGTAGCTCATTATGGTCTGCCAGAGGTTAAATGAGCATTTTGAACACTAAGTGGTTTTGACAGTCTGTATTAAGTCGATTTTAAATGTATTTATTAAGACTTTATTTTTGGAGCCTTTTTAGGTTCACAGCAAAAATGAAGAAAAAGTACTGAGATTGGGGGCCTCCCTGGAGACCCAAGGGGTTAAGTCTCAGCACTATGAAGCATCCACAGGCACTGCAGCACAAGTTCGATCCCCAGCCATGGAAGGGGACCCACATGGCGCAGCAGACCTCTCCTGCCTTGCCCACTGCTTCCTTCAGCAGTGTATTTCAGTGGATCTGCCTGTTCTGCTCCCCACTCTGTCTCTGGTGAATCCTCTCACCCCTGCACCTCTGGCCTGCGCCCCATATGTATGCATAAATAAATAAATAAATCTTTTTAAAAAAAATGTATTGCTTGGCCATGGAGATGTATTTCACGTGCCTAGTATTCTCTGAAGTGTGCTTTGAGAATTTTTAAGTTTTTAAAAAGTTTTTCTTAAGACTTGAACTCTTTGGTCTTTTCATCCTAAGAAGCAACTCTCTGGATAAAGATTGAGCTTGCTGGGGCCTGGTGGGGCTGGACTCTGCTCTCAGGCATGCCTGGCACCTTCTATTCGAGTGACTCATGTCAGCCCGCGGCTGGCACTACAGTCTTAGAAATGTGAGTCCCTTCTCTGAGTTGGTATTTCGTGAACCTCTTAAGCACTAGCAGATAAGTTAGTCCGACATGGACTCAGCCCCACTCGTGGAACGCTCTAGAATGTCTGGCACCGACCAACAGTCCATTTCATCTCAGCCGAGCTCTACAAGGACAAAGCAGCGTCTCCTTATTTGCAGAGGAGAAGACTAAGTCTCAGCCAGGCTTTGGGGTCTTCCTGACTTCGCATCACAGCGAATATGAGATGGCAACTCAAGCACAGTTCTTCAGATACCCGCAAACTAGAGACGGGTTCTCTGCACGTGCTCGGCCTTTCTTTCCGCCCTTGGCACGGGAGGACACTGCGGTTTCTCTCCCAGATTGATCGAGGGCAGCACGCAAAGCCGGGTCTCTGCCGCCGCTTCTCTTTTTCTGCCAACATGGCCATTCTGACGATTCTGTTTCGTTCTTTTCCCCTCTATTTTAGCGCATTTCCTAAGAGGCTGAGGCCTAACGACACACGGTGTTCCACCTCTCACGTCCACACTGGCCCCCTAGCCTGGGCTTTCTCCCTGCATGGCGAAGAGAGCCCCTTCTAGGGTCTGGGCCACATCTGCCTTCCCTTTCTCACAGGTTGACTGTTAAATGCCTATTGCACATTTATCAGGGATGCTCTAAATGGTGCTAAAGCTGACAGAACAAGCAGGGGCTGACAGCTCCACTCCACTTACAGCTGATTAAGGCTGCAGGCCTGCAGGCCAGCGTCTGCGGGAAACCACGAATCAGTCACAGCCGTGTGCGCTCCCACCCCGCCCAGGCCTGGCAGCGCAGGGGTGCAGTGTGTAGAGGCCCGCCGCGGGAGAGCACCACTGCAGAAGTGCGTGGCTTCATGGAACAGGATGAACGCACAGCCCACTCTCAGACCAGCAGGCCACGGTGTCTGCATGGGCTGTGGACTCGCCCCCACCACCCACGATGCCCTCAGCAGTTATGACTGGCTATTACAGGCTGAGTGCTTGGCGCCTCACAGCACATAAACCCGCACACCTGCATCCTGCTCGCTCGCCTGAGCCCACACAGGATTGCACCAGGTGAGAAGAGGCACGAGTACCTGCAACATCCAGGTGAGAAGAAGATGCCGGTGAGTTCTGAGCAATGGGGGGCAGGGTCTCTTATTTCCTCCCCTGCCTCCAACTTTGACGTCTCGTGCCTGGACGCGGGTGTTCTAGGTGGTTCCCTCGAAAGCTGATGAATGACCAGGCTCATTTTCTGCTCCCGCGCCGCACACGGAGAGCGCTCACGATGGCAAGTGTCAGATAAATGACCCGTTGCCATGACGCCCTGGGGTCCGAGCGATTGAAGACACGCTTTCAAGCTCTGTGGCTCATTCCTGGTAGACACATGCTTTCACTTGCTGCTGAGCTCAAATAAATGGGGGGAGGAGGTCCTTTAAAAGAAGGCAGTGAGAGCAAACGGGATTCCATGGCGTGAGCGAACTGGCGAGCTGATTCCCAGTAAGACCAGAGAAAGTGCTAGGACAGACTGCACTGGCGCAGGTGTTCGTAAATCTACAACCGAGGAAGAGCTTCAGAAGCAGAGCTGATAAGAGCTTTAGAAGCAGAGCTGATGACGGTTCTGACATTTCATCAACAAAACATTTGTTAAATGGAAATAGTACTTGAATAGACATTTTTACAAAGAAGATATGTTCATGGGTTGTGGGTACCCCAAAAGACTCTCAACAGCGCTGATCACTGGGGGATCGCAGACCAAACCCTCCGGGACAGCGACTTCATACACTCGGCCATATAAGCAGGCCAGGAGACAAGTATGGGGGTGTGAGCAGATCAGGTCCTCTTCTGCTGGTGGGGTGGAGATGCTGAAGATACCGTGGAAAATAGTGCGCTGGGTCCTTCAGCATCAAATAATCCTATGAATTGGAAATTCCACTCTGAAGTGTAGACTCAAATAATTGAACAGGGATTCAAGCCAACTCTTGAGTGCCGATGTTCTTAGCAGTAGTATCCATGATAGCCGGAGGCTGGGGATAACCATGTGTGTGTAGACATGAACTCTAGGACATCTACACTGTGAAATACTACTTGGTCTTAAAGAAGAATCCTGCATTGGATCCATGATCCAAATGGATCGCCCTGGGGACCTGTATTAATCCCATAACTTCTGCTAATGTGTTTACATTTACTTAACCTAATGGTAGCAATTAAGCGAATAATTATTTTATAACACATATCGGCTCGCTTTGCTCTTAAGTCAGCTGCTTTATGCTGTTAAAAATCATATTAATAAGAGACTTCAGTGTTAGACTGATGTTTCAGCCCATAGTAGCCACCACATTCTCCATGAAGAGAGAATTCTAGCAAAGTGAGACACTTGTCAATTGTTTTTCTCATGATTCTGGACAGATTTTATGGCACCAACAGATTTGGGTCAAGAATTTAAATTTTAGAGCCTCTTGCCTCCTGTTCTGAAATGTCTGTACCTGGCTGTGAACTTTGAAAATTTTGGGGTAAAATCTTTCTTTTTCCACTATTTTAAAAAATACAAAAGATTTATGTATTAATGCATACAATAGCTGCGGTACAGGCCAGAGATGTAGGGGTGAGAGGACTCCCCAGAGACAGAGTGGGGAGCAGAATATGCAGAGCTACTGAAACACACTGCTGAGGGGAGCAGTGGGTGAGGCAGGAGAGGTCTGCTGTACCATGTGGGTCCCCTCCCTGGGTGGGGATCGAACTCATGCTGCAGTGGCTGTAGGTTCTTCATAGTGTGGAACTCAACCCCTTGCGCCACCAGGGAGGCCCCACTTTTCACTATTTGAAGCTGAATCTTTTTATTAACAAAGCTGCCACAGCCCCCTTTTACCACAGTCTCACTCACCCAAGGCCTGATTCCAAAAATGCTGCTAACAAGTCCCTGTGTCATCCTTGGAAAAGGTGACACAAGCACTGACAAGACACGTCTGAAAGAGAAGTCAGTGCTTGAGTTGGAGAATAACATCAATTGGAACCTGTCCAAGAAAAGGAAGTTTCAGTTTTCCTTGCTATTCAACTTTGGGTTTCTTTATTAAAATTTAAATGCAATTTTAATAAATAAATTTAAAAAAGCTTAAGGAATTATAACCAAAATATTATAATGTACATACTAAGGAATTCTATTTCACAATAGGAAGGTGTCATCTTAAAAGTTTTCTGTAAATATAATCATTTCTATGGTACCTCTCTGCAGAGATGTATTTTTTTTTTAAAGATTTATTTATTTATGCATACAAGCACTGGGGTACAGGCCAGAGTACGTGTAGGGGGGTGAGAGGATTCACCACAGAGAGCAGGGAGCAGAACAGGCAGATCAATTGAAGTACACTGCTGAGGGGAGCAGCGGGCAAGGCAGGAGAGGTCTGCCTTGCCATGTGGGTCCCCTCCCTGGCCGGCGGCAGGGATCGAACTCGTGCTGCAGTGGCTGCGGTTTGCTGCGGTTTGCTTCATAGTGCGCTGCTTAACCCACTGCGCCACCAGGGAGGCCCCAGAGATGTATTTTTTTAAATAGCTTATTATTTGGGGCCTCTCTGGTGGCACAAGGGGTTAAATCGCAGCACTATGAAGCTATCAGCAGCCACTGCAGCACGAGTTCCATCCCAGGCCAGGGAGGGGACCCACGGGGCGCAGCAGACCTCTCCTGCCTCGCCCGCTGCTCCCCTCAGCAGTGTGTTTCAGTAGCTCTGCGTGTTCTGCTCCCCACTCTGTCTCTGGGGAGTCCTATCAACCCTCCACCCACCCCCACACCTCTGGCCTGCACCCCAGCTCTTTATGTATGCATAAACAAATATTTTTAAAATAATTTATTCATATATATTTTACATCAGTGTTCATTTTTGTACAGTGTTTGCTTTCTTCCCTTGGTGTATTCCCCATAGAATTTCCCTTACCAACTCACCCGTGCGCCATCACCACAGTCCCTTGTGTTCTTCTACCCTCGTTTTGATCCCTCTCCCTCCTCCTCCACAGAATGTCTCTGCTTTTTTTATTGTTTTGTTGTGTCTTTTATTGTTATTATTTTCCCCTTGATCTCTTATATGGTTCCCCTATATTTCTCCTATAAGTGAAACCATCCAAGTAGTATTAATGCAGCTTCAAAAAAAAAAAAATCAGTGATTTTGAAAAGCAGAACGTTTCAACATTCCCATTCAGTAATTCCACTTCATTCTTTTTAAGCCATCTATTCACTCATTCAATCAACAGTTGTCAGTGTCAGATTTGGGGCTTGGCAGGAGCTGGGTGTTTGCTTAGGCAGAGGGAAGTGAGTGCAGGGGCCAACGGTGGCTTCCCACTGGGCCATGGGGTCCCCTGAATCCGGCCCAGAGTTGCCCCAGACCGAAGGCCCTCCCTCCTGCACCCAGTCCCCCTGGCATCTGGTGCCAAGCCCCTGGCCACTCTCAGCCTGGATATGAGATGTCACTTCCTGGATGGTTAGCTGGTTGGACAGACAGATGGCTGGAAGGGTTTCCAAGAATTTAGGCGAGCCTTGTCACAAGGGGACTTTGAATCCACTTCTGTGTGAAGTGAGAGAAGTATGTGCGTGTGTGCTGTATATGTGGCTTGTGCATGGATGTACGCTGATGGACATGTGTGGTGCACACACACGTGCATTTTGCACGCACACACACATGGGCAGGCATGTACACGTGTGAGTGTGCACATGTGCGTGTGTGGGTGTGCACATGGGTGTACTTGTGCACACGGGCACACTGTGTGGCATGTGCTTGCACAGACATGTGTGTGCACACATGTACATGGGCGTGTGGTGTGTGCACGTGCACACATCCGTGTGTCTGTGTGTACATGGGGGCTTGTGCACATGGACTAAATGAGGAGCATGATTTCGCCAGCCCCTGAGTTGCTGTGGCTCCAGCTTCCCCAGGGCGAATGAGGAGCCCTGTGGTGGGCATAGAAGCCACTTCCACTCCTGAACAGGAGGAAGGCGGAGCGCTCCCTGCTGTGGCAATGGCCACATCCGCATGTGGGGGCCATCGTGGAGGTACCTGGGGGGACGCAGGTCGCAGGACCTGTAGTCCCCCAAGGCCCCAGGCTCTTCCTCCCTCCTTGCACGACTTCCCGTCTGGTCTCTGTCCGGGCCTGTCAGCGCTGAGAGACGGCCGGCCGGCCTGGTCCTGCCAATGTCTTCCTTCCAGGGACCTAGATTTACGGGCATCCCCCCTTCTCCTTCATCCGCAAGGTCCTAGGACATTCAGGTAGCCAACGTGCCCTGAAATATGTCTCTAAGGAAACGGTGCTAATTAGTATTGGAATTTACAGCCTTCCATTTTATTGACTTGTCCTACTTTCTTCGATAATTAACTAATGAGTAAAGTAATGAGCTATGCTAGTCAGTCATGCTGTTCAATTAAACGGCAAATCAATTATTGAAAATCGTTTCGGACAGCTCCGAACGCGCCCGCCGCGGGCCGGGATAGGGCAGAGAAGGCCGCGTGAGGACGGGGCGGGGCTTCCCGCCGCAAGCAGGTGGGGTCCAGCCCAGGGCAGGTGCCTTACCTGTCAGCACCTGGGCGCCTGCGCGGGCGGCTGCGGGGGAGCCGGGGCAGGGGTGGGGCACTGAGGGGAGTCGGGAAGCAGGCCCGGGGACAGGACCACCTCTGGGCTGGGAAGACGCCAGGGCGGCAGGTGAGGTGGGGGACCTGCCTGGTCGTGGTTTGACGTTTTCCTGCTAATCGTGGATGGTTCATTTTTGTGTTTTCCTATTTTTCATTGCTTATATTGGGGATGCCCTTCAACTGTAAAATTTTATCTAAAATAAAATATATAAGGATGTACTGGAAATGAGAGCAAGTTGAGTCTCTATATAGAGTGAGATGAGTATGTGGCACAAGCACACACATGCACGCACACAACACACCTATACACAAATGCACACAGTGCACACATGTACATACCCACCCACTCACATACACACATGGGTGTACACATGCTCTCACAGGCACGCACCATACACAAAAAATGCACAGCACAAAGCACATACACAAACGTGCATGTCTACAGAAACCACTACACACATGTACACAATGCACCTCTACACAAATGCACAATCACAAGTACACACACAGCATAGACACACAGCACTGCAGACTCACATGGACACATGGCCTGCACATACAGTGTGAAGAGATGCTCACACACATAACAGTGCACACCTGCTCACAACACACATACACGTGAGGGCACACAACACTTCAGATGCATACATGTGTACATGCAGCACACACAAACACCACACACATGTACTGGCAGGACTCAATACACATCACACACAGACACAGAGCACACAACACATGATACACACATGCACCTGCACACACAAGCACTCATGTGTGCACACACTTATCAGGAGACTCTGAGAAGGGGGTTGATGTGCTGTGTGCAGGTGCAGAGAGTGTGTAAGTCAGCTCTGGCCTGAGGATGGTGTGGCTGTCCCTCCTTGCTGGCCACACTCTGGACAGCACTGCCTGTGCATGCTTTGTCCCCAGCTTCTTCTCTGGTCCTCGAGTGCCTGTCCTCCCATCTGTCCCCATACAAGCTCCCTATGCTCAATGTAATACTTGTCCACAACACTGTGAGTTAGGGGTTCACTCTTTAGATGTGTGTTCCCACACCACACCTAACACAAAGCTCCAACAGCCATCCACCAACAGCTGGGTTCTGCAGTCTGAATTTGAGGGTTTGCTTTCATTGTTTTGTCTATTCCTTTACTTTTTTTCTTTGTATTTTACATATGAGTAAAATCATCTGGCATTTGTGTGTCTTCTTCTTACTTATTTCACTTTGTATGATCCTCTCCAACTCCATCCATGCTGCCACCATGGATGGTGGCATCTTCATCTTTTTCACAGCTGAGTAGTATTCCACTGTGTAAGTTTCACACCTGCTTGTGCCTTCATGGTACTGGATGAGCATGCTGTATTTTTTTGAACACCCCACATCAGTTCACAATTCATCAAAGCTGCCAATTATAAAAACTTCAGACTATTCAAACGCATAATAGCCATCACTATTTAAAAAAGAATCTTTAATCTGAGATCTATTCCATTCTCATTTCCTCATCTGGAAGTCTTTCATCAGCAATGGAGTAGGACAATCATTCTATTTTCCTTTAGTATAATTCATGAAGGCTATGATTATAGAGTTCTTACGATGCTTACAAATATCATCTTCCCGCGGAAACATGAGTAAGATTTTAAATGGTAAAACATTTGTTAGTATGAGAGAATCCAATTTGCACCTTCAAAGTATCTCCAAATTCTTTAAAGGTGTGAAGAGAGATTTTATCCCCTACACTACAGTTTAAAACCTTAACCTTCAAAAGTGATTAAGTTGTTATGGGAACAAGAAAGCAAAGCAAATGAAAGCCAGGTCGGGGAAGCAACGACCAGTTTTCATTTCCAAACAGTTTTAATTCTGTGTTTGTGCTCCTGCCTGGGATGAGGCGCTCCCATATGAATCGAATTAGAATTTACATATGAATTACATTAGAAATATGAGCTCCATCAAGGAATAATTAGCACTGTCCTGGGTTATGTGAAGGCGAACAAAATTAAATAAGAACAATTTCAAAGGCAAGTTTTGTTTTGCCTGTTCAACTAAGCTGGTTTAATCAGTGATAATGACTGAAATAAATCCACTCCATCCGAAGCCACAGACAGCGGACGGGATGGTGTGAAATGCCATTAGTGACTTAGTGAATCGCCAGGTCGGGGAGAAGACCCGACTCCAGACTGCACTGTCCCTTCGCGCTTGGTGCCGAGTCAAAAGGGCGCTGGGTCCCGGCCGTCGGCCCAGCAGGTTGGGTCCAGTGAGGTGCCTGGAGTCACGTCGAGGGTTTCACGTGGTCGGGAATCGGACGTCGGCAGCTGTGTTCTGCTCTTGGAGAACAAAGACTCTCTGAGATTCTCTGTAACGCGCAGTATCAGGAGAGAAACGGAGGGCTTAGCCTCCCAGCTGGGGTTCCTGTGTACCGGGGGTGCCTTCCACCCCCAAACCGGGCTGTGGTTTATGAGTGCCTCCTCTAACGAGCTAAACTCCAGTGACCATAAAACTGAAATATAATTATGACATTAAAGATGCCTATATTTGAACTTAATTATTAATTAATTTAATGAGAGGAGAAGAGATTGTAAAATTGCTAATTAAATGGCTCTGTAAAACTGCAGACGGTGGAGGATTCAGCGGTGATGGATCCGCACGTTTTTGCCACACCGCTGTCCCATTAACGGGCGGCTCGCCGGAGGTGCTGGCTGAAGATGGCACGCGGTGGACGTGCCAGAGCTTGGGGTGGGATGACCTGAAGTCCAGGCGCAGGGGTTTCGGCCCCTTGTGCAGACCTGGGGGTCTGGGGGAGCAGGGGGCTAGCCCACTGGCCCATTGTGAAGAGCGGAGACAAAGGAGGTTGAGCCCAGGCCGAGGGCTTGTGTTGTGGTGATGAGGCCGTGAGCGCAGCTTGCTCGTCTTCATGCAAGGAGTGGGTTTGCGAGAAGCCTAAATACCATCCGCTGTAAACAAGATGGTGCTTTCTAGCCGGTGTGAGGAAAGACGCCTCCACCAGATCGCAGCTCCTGCAGACAAGGTCGGGGGCCGACGTATGGGGCATCGAGCAGCAGATACATTTAGGATCAAATGCTTTGTGGTCTACCCCATGTGGACAGGTGACCTGGGGGCGGGGGTGGGGTGGGGCGGACACCCTTCTCTGGGTCCCAGTTTATCAGCGGATGGTGAATGGGCTGTTGGGCCCTAGAGCCTCCCAGGGTAGCGTCCAGTCGGGCATGGGTCACCGAGGGGCTTCACCTGCCCGCACAACTGCAAGACCACGCGGGCTCAGGGAACTAGGATGGGGTTTATTTAACAAACAGGGGAAACAAAGGGTCCCCAAGGCCGTAAGTGGCCGGCTACCTCACCCAGGTCAGAGTCCCAAACCTAAGGCTGCTCCTCCAAGATGGCGCCCTGGCGGGTGGGGTGGGGTGGGGTCCACAGGTGGGTCTCTGAGAGGATGCTGCCATAGCCTCAGCCCCAGCCTGGTGGAGGGATGGGCAGCGCTGGAGCTGGTTCAGACAGCAGCACCGTGAGTGACGCTGAACCCTCAGACGACAGCTCTCCGTGCACCCAGCCACACCACCCCAGTTCAGTGAGTCCCTCCAGGCCTCGCGTCCCCCAGGTCAGGTGGTGACGAGGCCAGAGGCATGTGCAGCCGGCGCTTGCTGCACAGAGCTTTCCCCCACAGGGGCCGGCAGCTGAGGTGCTTCTTTCTTAGCATCTGGGGATGGCTCCTGCACTTACCCATACCCACTTCTAGGCCCCCCTGCCCTGCCCATCGGTCCACTCAGCCTGGCTGGTGCCCGAGGGAGGGGCTGCCACAGGCAGCAGCTTTGGGCAGGTAAACCTGCCACGTTTTATTACGTCCACGCTGCTCACGCAGGCCCTAAATTCCTGGGGCTGTTGGAGCACCCAGCGGTGCAGACTCCCGATGCTCCAGAATAAGATAAATCAAGCACAAGTCTGCACACTGAATGAGGCATTTTGTGAGATGCCCACAGCACACTGTGGTGTGAATGAGACCTCAACCTCAGCCCTGGGGTCCCCTCGAAGCTGGCCTGGAAGACCGTGAGTCACCCCAGAAGATGACCCTGTTCTCTGCTCCATCTAATGCAGGGACATTTTTATGGGAGCATTTTTAACAATACTGGGGTCAACTGTGGCAGGAAAAAATAATATTTAGGGACATGTTTCGAGACTAGCTACAGGAAGTTCAACATAATTAAAAGCACGGTGTCCTGATTGTTCATACAAATGCAAAAGGCTGTCCATCAGTCTGCATGTAGGATAAACAGATTTTCTTATCACGGAAGGATAATTAGAAATGGACTCAAAGTAAGTGCACAGGGCTGTTTGAATTATTTAAACAGGCTGTCTGTTATCCTATCTGGGTGCAGGGCTTTTCCCAGCCAACGAAGTATTCTTTTAAAAGCCAGAGATCATTATAAAATAAGAATAACTGATGAATTAAGAAAGAACAGGAGTGAAGGCATATCCTTTATGTAATAACAAAATTAAGTTAATGATAGGAAACCCTTTTGGTTTATTTAGAGTGTCACAATTCATAATCAATCTTAGAAAGCTTGGTTTTGGTAAACATTCACTGACATGAGGATTTAGCTGTACATCAGGCATGTCTTAGAGGTATGCTGATGATTGCAGGTATTTTGATTCCTGGAGTGGAATGAAAGTCTGAAAGGCTTAATTAACTAGTTCTGGATTAGAAAATTTCAAGCTATTTGAACAAGGGAAATAATTCAGCTCACCAGTGAAAGAGGACGATGATGTAACTGAATGATGTCACAGCATGGGCTTCAAAGGCTGAGGGTCAATTTCTTCTAAGTCTGGAATAAGTGGAAGGATTGACGGTGGCAAAAAATCACAGATTAGTGGCTAGGAGTGGAGAAAAAGATTATAAATGAGTAGTGTTGTGGGTAATAGTTCAGTCTTTCCTCTGCCTACATGCATGTACACACATGTATATGCATGTACACATACGTGCAGATACACAAACACTTAGAGCAATGCACACACGTACATTACTGCAAACATACCCACACTGACACCCACACAAGTGCACACAGATATATGCATACACACTACAAAACACCTAGAGCAATGCACACATGCACATGCATGTACATGCCTGCACAACACCCCACAGTGACACACACTGGTGCACACAGGTACATGCACGCACACATACTACAACACTCTTACACACATGTACACACTGATGCAAACTTTTGCACACACTGGCACACACGTGCATGCTGTGTGGTGGGAGATAGGGAATGTCGAGAGTAGACATTTATTTTGTAAAGAGGAAGAGACAGTCATTTCCTTGTTAGTTAGAAATACATATTTGCTTGTCATCTGATAAGAGTGCTTGATGATGCCTCAAAGCAGGTGATAGGGTGGTTTCTCTCCACCAGATCCGGCTACATCACGGTTCATCCTCCCTACCTGCCAGGTGCTGGGGCATTCACATTACCAACAGTCAGACAAGAGCACCTCCCATAAAGCCTAGTTTATACTAAAGTGCTGATGGTTGTGTGACATGCTGAATACTGGCCTGAAGGTGATAATGGGTATGTGTGTCTCATCATTAGTGTGCATGGACACAGGCACCCTGGGCTTGGAGAACAGCTGGCTGGGGGCAGGGGAGGCAGCAGGCAGGGTCATCCAGGCCTCTCCTCTGGCGAGACTGAGACTTGTCGGAGAGGCTGACTCCCCTCCTGGCCCCCGCTCCCCTCATAATTGCTGGCTGGCTGAATGTGGCTGGAAACTCCCAGGCCCAGCAGCAGGAGGGCAGAACATCGGAGCAGAGCAAGCTCTGCAGACCCAGCTGTGAGGGAAGCAGCCTGCCCCCCACCCACTGCTAGGAGTGGGGTGAGGGAGGCAGCGGGGAGGGGATTAAACTCCAGCGTTTGCCCATCTCCATCCACAGAGAGCAGCCATGCGTCTCCAATGACTCAATGCTCCCGCCCAGGTAAAGGAAATCTGCACTTGGGCTGCTGGCTGGGATTTTCCTGCTGGATACTCTGGGCCCCCAGACCTCGCCTCCAGTGCTTTGATGCGTTCAGATGCTTGAGCCCGCCCCATTGTGACACGGGGTTACCTAGGGACAGTGGAGGTTCCAGATTCACTGTCCCACCCAAGGGCAGTGGAGCTAAGGAGAGAAGGAGAGGCTGGAGAGAAGGAAGGAGGCAGGATGGGAGGAGATCTGGAGAAGGCACGTGGAGCAGAGATGTGTGAAGAAGCTGCGCTTGCTTCTGGGTCCTGGACTGATTGAAACAGATGTGGGTGAGAGACCTGTGGGGAGGTGGCAATGGCAGCTTTTATCTTGGTTTTGATTTTGCTCTTTTCCTCCCAGACTTGTCTGGCTCTTTCTGACCCTCTTCTATGGGTCTCCGTCAAAAGGTGCTTTAGACTGTGGCAGGCTTTCAGGCCCTGCTCTGGGTCGATCCTTTTCGGTGGACTTTTACCTACCAGGGGATGGTAACTTCGGGCACTTGGTTTGGAAACTCTGCTCTTGATCTTGTCTGTTCTGCACACTGACTATGTTAAAGTTCCTTTCCATTAAAGGTTTATATGTTTTGTCTTGATGCGGTGGATGGCAGAACATATTTAGAGCAGGTAGGTTTGGGGGTTCTGGGAGTGCCACTCTCTGCCCTATAATACTGATGTCTGTGTGCACCCCTCATCCCAGTCCCTAGGATGCCCCTGGCCCTCCTTCTGCCCTGTGGCTGCTTTGCTGGCTCCCAGGAATGTTCTGTCTACCAGGCTAACCCACTCTCAGTCCCTGGCCTCCTCAGCCCCTCTCCCTGCAGGTGTTTGGGGGTGACCTGTTCTCCAGCAAGCACGCTGGTAACTTGGCCCTGCGGAGTCAGGCCTTAGCCAGCCTTCCCCTGTGAGCCGGGAGACCTCAGTGGCCGTTTATGGTGCCAGGAAGCCACAGGGCAGGGTCCCGATGAGTCCGAGCAGAGGTGTAGAAGGAGGAGTCCCAGAGCCCTCGGTGGCTTTTTTATGGTTTTATTGCTGTTTATATCAGAGGTGACCAGGTGCACGGCAGGCAGGGTACCTGGTGGGCCAGGAGGCTGACAGGGCTCCTGCCTAGCCCCCCACGCATCTTCACTCTCAGGGCCCTCTAGTCTCTCGTGTCTCTGCTACTGCTGCTGCTGCCTCTGCCTTTCTCTCACTCTTCGCCTCTTCTCCTGGCATCCTCGTGACACTGCCCTTACATGCCCCGTGTCTCAGCCCAGGTGCGCCCACCTGCGCATGCCCACACCATACTCGAGGTAGCGCCGTCAGGTCTGTGTGCAGGAACGCGGGTGTCCGCATCGACACCAACGCTGGGAGGGCGGGAACGCCTGACAACGTTTCCATTTACCCTGCACCATAGATGCTGTGATATTAGGATTGTCGTTACTCTGTAAGACTCTCTGACAGAAGGTGGCTTTAACTCTCTCTGACCCTATATCCTCTTGGGTGAAAGAGCCCTAAGCACCCCCCACCCTGTCCTTCCACCTCAAGGCCCTTTCGGCCCCAGCGACTCCACTCAGTTCCACTTCTAGTGTGGACGGAAGGGGCCAGGGGCAGCAGGGGAGGAGGGGTCAGGGTGAGGTCTGAAGGCCGCAGGGCCCTCCCTAGCCTCGGGGGCGGGACTCAGGGCTTGGGGACATTTATGTGCAGGAGGCCGGAGGCCAAGGGTGTATTTTCTTTCATCCTGAGTCCCCGCACAGTAGTTTATTTGCAGGATAACAGGAAGGACATTTCAGCGGCACAGAATGCTGGGCCAAGAGAGGAAACAAAATGCCTGTTGAGCAAAAGAATCATTCAGCTTTCCTTTTTCTTCAGCAGAATTCCTGGTCAATACCAGTCCCGATAGAATTTATTCCTTGTGGCTTCATGATTCTTCTGAATTGCAGCGTAAACATTTTGCTTCATCATTTGAAATCAGAGTAGGGTGAGCACTTGAGCCTTGGCGGCTTTACTTACCACATTTAGCTGCAAAGAAGGAGCCACACCGGCGAGATCGTAGGAAAGATCGGGAAAAAAACACCGGCCAGAGCCAGAGGGATCTCTGACAGTTGTCCTGGAAATCGAGCTCCCCTGATATCACACTGATGCCCTTTGCGTGGTGACGGGGTCACAGCTGCCGCTGCCTCCACCTCTCACCCTGTAACCACCGCGGGTTCTGGTCTCGGGAAGCCATAAAAAGGAGTTCGCAGACTTTTCAGATGAGGAAGCAAACGTTGTCTTAGAAAGCAAGTTTATTTAGGAAAAAGAAGTAGAGTAAAGACTCCCAGGTCTGAGGTAGTGGGAGGGGCAAGGAGACCTGTGATGGGATCTTGCTTTGGGAATATGATCTTGCTTTCCCTCGCTGCTCCAAATCCCACTAGTCTTTCCGTGAGTGGTTCGTTCCCAGTGGTGTCAATCTGCTACGGTCCTGGGGTCTTCCTACGGTGCCTCCCTGTCTCTCCTTTGCTCGTGACCATCCTTCTCCCAGCCCTAAGGTGGTCACCAGCTCCCTTTGGAACTCTGTGCTTCCCGTCTCCAGAGCTTAACTCCCCGGGGCCACCTGCACTGGCCCGAAGCTAAGGACCCCTAACGTGCCCTGCTGGACCTCGGACTCGACACCCTGGCTGACCTCCCCAGCCCTTCAGCCTCCAAATTGTGCACTCCCGCCTCATCTCAGGCGAGTGGGCATGGGTGCCTGGGGTCCCGGCAGCCCCTCCTCTGGCGGGGGCAGGGGTCTCTTCTCTCCTGCTCTTTGCCTGGGACCTGGGAGCAGATTGTGTGATGCTCCGAACAGCTCTGTCCTGACTCCAGTTATTCATTTAAACTTTTAATTTGTAGAACAATGTTAGCAAATACTAGAAGTTAAGGAGAGTCACAAGAGAGTCTCTATCCTATGCAGGTACTGCGGAAAAACTGGGTCTCTTACCTGTAGCACTGTGATAGCCAGCTAAGGGGTGGTCCAAGCCCCTGCCCCACCCAAGGGGGGCTGGAGCTGAGCAGGGGGAGAACGAAGCTGGGAAGGAAACTGGGAGGAGGGAGGGGGGAGCAAGAAGGCCTGGAGGAGCATGGGGAGCAGGGAGACACATGCAGAAGCTGCCCTGGCTTCTCGGCCTTGGACTGTTCCAGGAACTTGGGACACAGAAGAGACACGCGAGGGAGACAGAGGTGGGGGTGAGAGCCCTGTGGGTGCACTGACGATAGCCTTATCTGGACTTGGGGGTTGATTTTGCTCCTTTTGTCCCAGACCTGTCTGGCTCCTTCTGGCCCTTCCTTATGGGTCCCTCTGTTACAGGACAGGGAGAGCGGAACCCCAGAACCCCCAAACCTGCCTACCCTTAGTAGGTTCTGCCATCTGCCTCATCAAGACAGAACATATAGACCCATAATGGAAAGGAACTTTAATACCATTAGTATGCGAAACAGAAAAGACAAAGAGTAAAGTAACCCCAAGTTGTCCATCCCTTTGTGGGTAAAAGTCCAGCCAACAGGGTTGGCCCAAGAGCCTGCTACAGTCTAGGGCACCTTCTGGTGGGGACCCATAGGAAAGGGTCAGAAAGAGCCAGACAAGTCTGGGAGGAAAAGAGCAAAATCAAAACCAAGATAAAAGCTGCCATTGTCACCTCCCCATGGGTCTCTCACCCGCATCTGTTCCAGCCAGTCCAGGACCCAGAAGCAAGCGCAGCTTCTTCACACATCTCTGCTCCACGTGCCTCCTCCAGGGCTCCTTCTCACTCTCTATCCTGCCTCCTTCCCACCTAGTCTCCTCTCCAGCTTCTCCTCCTCCAGGCTCAGCGCCACCCCTACTTAGCTCCACCCTCCTTTGGGTGGAGCAGGGAACCTGGAACCGCCCCTTTTCCTGGGGACCCCCATTACACCAGCAGAAGGTGACTTAGACTTGGAGGAAGCTCTCAGGCCTCAGCCGTCCTGCTTTGGGCCAACCCAAGGGGTTTCATTTTTCATTTTTTAATATTATAGTTAGCTTACACAGTACCAAAATAATCATTTTGTTGGTTTTCGACTTTTGTTATCTGTGTAGATGAATTTGGAGGAATGATTATTTTATGACTTAGTCTTACTTCATAAGATGAAATTCACACTTATTCACATTGATGCAAACATCCTCAGTAAAATTATAAGATTTGACATCTAGAGTGATTTGAACATTTTTGGGGAGACCTATCAAGGAACATCATGTTTTTGCTGTAAATAAATTTAATTTTTTTCTTCCATTCTATTTATTTTTTTTCCTAGCATGCTTGAAGGTTAATTGAGAAATAAATTGCACCCTTTTAAGGTACATGACTTGATGATTTGATATGTATGGGTACCATGAAATTATCATCACCATCAAGTAAAACACTCTTCACTCTCATCTAACAAAATTTCCATTTGTGGGAGTATAAGAACATGTAAGATCTACCTCAGAGCTGATCTCAAATATAGGACATGTCATCATTAAATATGTTTGCAACATCCCCAGAGCTCATTCATCTTGTAACTGAGAAGCTTCGCCTTTGACCAACCTCTCCCCATTTCATCATCTTGGTGGCTACCACTCTATGTTCTGTTTCTACGAGTTTCACTTTTTAGATTTCACTCATAGGGAATATTATACAGTATTTTTCTTTCCTGAATTACTCCAACAAGTATAATGTCCCCCAGTTTCATGCACATTGTCACAAATGGCAGAATTCCCTCCTTTTTTATGAGTTCATAATATTCCAATATTTGTGTGTGAACATTTTGTTTCTCTATTACAGGTGACTTTTGATTTTTCAAATTAACTTTTTATTAGCCTTAATAGGGTCTTTTTTCTCAGTTTTTTTTATTAGCTTCTGTTGCATTCCCTAAGTACATAATATAATCTGAAAAAAAGTTTTCCTTCACCTTTCCATTTATAGGTGTCATTTCCTTCCCTTCTCTAATCACCTTGACTCGTGCCTCCAAATATATTTGGGGAAGATGGTGACCGTGGACAACCTTGCTTTCTAACAATTAAATATTAATTTGCAATTACATGCAAGGCACAGCGTCAGCCCTTGAGGAGAGTCAAGAAAGCCTTATGATATTTGGATTGTGTTGCTAGGTAACAATAGGGGGACGGTCTTAAATGAATAACAAATTTGAGATAAGAGTTGTAGGTGGGATGAAGATGAAGCATATCCTCCACATTTGGGTTGACGGGGGGTACTGTTTTTCAGGGCACAGGGGTGATCCCTTGCCCCCTTTGGTTCCTCCGAGGCTGGACAGACAAACAATGTCAGTCGGCTTAGTAGGAGAAAGCCCAGCATCGATGACGTGTGGGCAAGGGACTTTCATGGCTGTAAATTCTGGAGAATAATGGAGCAGTCCAGGGGCATTTGTCCTGCCTTCAGTGGACTGCAGTCTCAAGGGCCGTCAGGGGAGCGCACGCCCTCACTGAGCATGAAGGGGAGACTCTCCGGTGAGAGGATGTGCTCGCTGACACACCTGCACCTGGATGAGACAGGTGTTGCTTCTTTAAGTAGGAAAAAGGACAAAGAAAGAGGCTTCGACTTCCCTGCTGTTAGCTCAAAAGAATCTGCCTTCGCTGAGTCATGGGAAGAGACACCTGGGGGTCAAGGTCCCCACTGACCAGGTGGCACTTGCTGGTGAGGCTACTCTGGGCACATGGACACCAGCCCATCTGCCCTCTGGGGTCAGAGCTGCTGTTTATTTACTGGTAGCGAGGCTGAGTCTTTGAAGGGAGCCTCTGGGTGGCCCAAGGTTAGAGGTGAAACTGCCCAAGTTGGTTGCAGGGTCTGATTCAGCACGAGGACGGGGCACTCCTGAGAGGACAGGACAGCAGCATGGGCATCCACCAGCCCTCGTTGTGATGCCAGGGACCGTCCTCTTACGCACGGCCTGCCCCCGGGCTCAGCTGGTGGTGAAGAGTAAATGCTGTTGCTCACTTGGCTTTTATTTAATCTGTCTGTCTGTCTGTCTGTCTATCTATCTATCTATCTATCTATCTATCTATCTATCTATCTATCTATCTATCTATCTATCTATCTATCTTTCTATCTGTCTGTCTGTCTGTCTGTCTGTCTGTCTGTCTGTCTGTCTGTTCATTCATTCATTTATGTATATTCGACATTAATTGTAGTCCCCATGGAATTCCCACCCCCATTTTACCAGCGCACCATCACCTCAGTCCCTTGTGCTCTTTCTGCCCTCATCCTCGTCCCTTTCCCTCCCCCTCCCACAAAATGGCAAAGTGCCTGATTTGTCTTTTTGTTCTTGTTGTGTTGTGATTTTTTTATTATTGTTCTTTTTCTTGAGCCTTTTTTTATTCCTTATATTTCTCCTAAAACATCATATATATATATATTTGCCTTCTGACTTATGTCACTGAGCATCATTCATGTTTCTACGAATGACTCTAGTTTATTTTTTTTTTTTGATTGCTGAATAGTGTTCCATCGTGTAGATGTACCACATCTTCTTGATCCAGTCATCTGTCTTTGGGCATCTGGGTTGTTTCCGGTACATAGTAAAAAAGACCAGCAACAACAAATGTTGGTGAGGATGTGGAGAAAGAGGAACTCTACTACACTGCTGGTGGGAATGCAAGTTAATTCAACCACTATGGAAAGCTGCATGGAGGTTCCTCAATCTGCTAAAAATAGAGCTACTATGTGACCCAGCAATTCCACTCCTAGGGATCTACCCAAAGGACACAGGAACACTGATTCACTTGGCTTCTAAAGCAGCCAAAGAATGATGGGACAAAGGCATGAGGCTCCTGATGGCCCACATCCTGGCACTGATGAAACGCACCACCCTAATCACTATCCAGGTGACTGTGTGTGCAGCAGCAACGAAATCGCGGATGCTGCAGAGAAATCATGTCCCAAGAGCTGGCCAACCATGGAGGAGGGAACATTTTTGGAGCTTCTCTTGTCTTTTTTCTTTTTGTTAGATTTACTTATCTTGTGTTAAAGATTTATTTATTTATTTATGCATATAAACCTGGGGTATAGGCCAAATTCATGGGAGGTGAGAGGATCCACCAGAGACAGAGTGGGGAGCAGAACAGGCAGATGGACTGAAATACGCTACTGAGGGGAGCAGTGGGTGAGGCAGGAGAGATCTGCTATACCCTGTGGGTCCCCTCCCTGGCTGGGGATCGAACTCAGGCTGCTGTGCCACGGATGCCTCACAGTGCGGCACTGAACACGCTGAGCCACCAGGGAAACCTTCTTTTTATTTTTTCACTGCTGCTGTAGTTGCAATGATTAGTCCAGCATCCAGCCCGTGGGAGGCACCCAGCGCGATTTGGGTACAAGGTGTCAGCTGGATTGTGGAGGGCTAGGAGGGATGGTTTAAGGACCTGAGAAACCATGCTGAATGGTCTCCCTTTTGTACCGGAGTTGGCTCAGAGCCTGGCCTTCAAATGTTCAGACCAGATTAAGAGCAGACTACTGGGGGGGTTTAAGTGGACTTTGCATATTTGATCCTGTCTAGCTGCCATGATGATGGACGTAAGCAAAACCTCCACACATCCACTTACCTGCACACACAGCTCAGGCTCAGGAGGAGGCTGATCCTAGTTTTCAAGGTTTCCACTTAGGTAACTGTAGGGTCAATGAAAATTAGCATTTTTTCCGCCCTCCCGCCACTGGTGTCAATGACAAACCCCCTGTGGTCCTGCACGAATGCGTGGTGATGGGGGCACCTTTAGTAGGGTGTGGGCATGCGCAGGTGGGCACAGCTGGGCTGAGACACGGGGCATATAGGGCAGCGTCATGGGGATGCCAGGAGCAGAGCAGTGGCTGAAGGCAATAAGCAGAGGAGCAGCAGCAGCAGAAGCAGCTCAGAGAGTGAGATTCACCAGGGGCTAGGAGGCCTGCCAGCTCCCCTGCCTCCTGCTCCGCCTACCCTCCAGCCCCCTGCCAGCCGTGTATCTGGTCGTCTCTGATGTAAAGAGCAATAAGAGTCTGAAAGAGCCACCGAGGGCGCCAGGACTCCTCCTAGACCCATCTGCTGAATCATCGAGAACCTGCCCGTGCCTTCCTGCCGCTACAGTACTCCACCTCCCTGTAGAGGCAGGATGGAGGTGGCACTGGAGCAGGGTTCGGGATGGTTCTGGGCAGACGGGTCAAGGAAGAAGAGTCTTGGAGCCCTTGGTGGCTTTTCATACTTTATTTAGTAGAGGTGGCCAGGTACATGGCAGGCATGGGTGCCGGGGGGCCGGGAGGCTGGCAGGCCTCCCAGCCCCCAGTGCATCTCACCCTCTCGGCTGCTGCTTCTCTCGCTGGTACTGTCGGTCCTGTCGGTTGGTCCTCACAGTTCTGTCTGTTGGTTCTCGCGGTTCTGTCTGTCGATCCTCGCAGTTCTGGCGTCCTCATGACGCCACCCATTTATGCCCGTGTCCAACACCGGTGTGCCCACTTGTGCATGCCCACCCTGGAATGCTCGCAGCATTCAGTGGTGGGAGGGTGGAAAAACCTGATCAACCTTTACCCTACACTCCCCTAAAATGGGACTGCATTTCAGACTTCTCGATGGCTGAACAGCGTCGGCTCTCTCAGCTATGATGGCATTTTCCTCGGGTTCATTTTGTCCATTAAACTATTTCCATGAACCAACCAGCCTGGGCATCAGCTCCTCTCCATGCCGTATTGTAAATGCACTTTCTCTGATTGTGTGTTAACTGCAAATGAAGTCTCAGTGATTGTTAGACAAAGAATTTACTGCGTAATCACTGAGGGTTCAACCCAGGAAGCAGACTTGACTCTGCTAGAGCCTTCCAATAAGCACAAGTTTGAGTTTAGTTTCTACAGGTGGAAATGGTGAGTCGCTAACCCTAACAATGTAATTATTCCTGAGCTTCCAGTTCTAAATCGCCTGGCCCAGAGGTATGCTTTAGACTAAGCAGGATCTAATCTCTTTCTTTTTGAAGAATTTTCTGCAAGAGGCAGAGGCCAGGTGCCATCTTCAAATTTTTATAAGACTACGTAGAGTCAGAGGGGTTGAAAAGACTGGATTTAGCAGATTCCTGCAGAGACCACTGTGTGTGTGTGTGTGTGTTTGTGTGTGTGGCTTGTTCTGATGTCAGTCCATTAGTGGATCTGTCTTCTTGCCTGCTGCCATCAGAAGAGGTTTTATTGAACTATTTTAATGTATATATGATTTTTATATGTTTTCCATTTCTTTCTTAGTATCTCAGCTATAGGTTATGTTGTATTTTGTTTTTGTTTTTAAAGATTTGTTTATTTATACATACAAGAGCTGGGGTACAGGCCAGAGTCCAGGGTGGTGAGAGGATTCACCAGAGACAGAGTGGGGAGCAGAACAGACAGACAGACTGAAACACACTGCTGAGGGGAGCAGCGGGCACAGCAGGAGAGGTCTGCCATGCCATGTGAGTCCCCTCCCTGGCCGGCAGCAGGAATCGAACTCGTGCTGCGGTGGCTGCGGTTTGCTTCATAGTGCGTTGCTTAACCCATTAAGCCACCAGGGAGGCCCGTTGTTTTTGTTTTGTTTCGTTTTGTTTCCTCTCTTCATTCTTGTAAAGTAAATGGAGGTTATCAGGGTTTTCCATCCTCCCTCCACTGGTGTCGATGATGGACACCTGTAGTCCTGCACGCAGGCCTGATGGCGGCACCTCAAGTAGGGTGTGGGCATGTGCAGGTGGGTGCACCTGGGCTGAGACACGGGGTGTATTAGGGCAGTGTCACGAGGCGCTAGGTAAAAAGATAAAAGCAAGAGAGAAGAGAGAGAGACGAAGGGAGCAGAGAAAGCAGAGACCAGAGAACCCAGAGAAGAGTGAGATTCACTGGGGGCTGAGGCCTGCCAGCCTCCTGCCCCCCCGGCCCCCCCGCCTGCCGAGTACCTGGTCACCTCTGATATAATGATGCAATAAAAGCCTGAAAAAGCCACTGAGGGCTCCAGGACTCCTCCTTGACCCGTCTGCCGGGATCATCAAGAACTTGCCCCGTGCCCTGCTGGCCCCATAATACCCATAAAGAGATTTCCCTGAACTGGATCTGCCTCTAACACATCCCGTAAATAGGAAGCGGCAGTCTCTGTACTTGACAAGAACCAAGGAGAAAGCAGGAGATTGCTCAGCAGTTAGGAGGAATACAGACCCCAGGGAAGAGACAAAGGCTGTTGGATGCACCGAATAAATAACTCCTAATATTTACTGAATTCTTAGTACGGTGCTACATTCTGATTTGCTCTTTGTACTCTTGGCTCCATTCTGTGCTGTGGCTTTCTTACCCAAGTGACCTCACAAGGCAAACAGCATCCTCCTCCTTTTGATCCTGCATTTTAGAAAGTCAGTTGCCTGAGAATATCAGGCTGGTAAGAGGTTGAGCTGAGATGCTATAAGACTAGACAACTTCCCTTCTGTGTGATTGCATTGTCATCAAACATGTTGTTTTTCTTCGACTTTTGAAAAAGAAATTCTAGAAGAAGGGGCCTCCCTGGTGGCACAGCGGGTTGAGCAATGTACTGTGCAAGTTCAATTCCCGGCCAGGAAGGGGACCCACATGGTGCAGCAGACCTCTCCTGCCTTGCCCACTGCTCCCCTTAGCAGTGTGTTTCAGTAGATCTGCCTGTTCTGCTCCCCACTCTGTCTCTGGTGAGTCCTCTGACCCCCCCCATGCCTCTGGCCTATACCCCAGCTCTTATATGCATAAATAAAAATAAGCCTTAAAAAAAAAACCAGTCTAACTTATTTTGCTGAGCATAATCCCTTCCAGCTCCATCCATGCTCCTATGAATGAGTCTAGTTTATCTTTTTTGATTGCTGAATAGTATTCCATCGTGTATTTGTACCACATCTTCCTGATCCAATCATCTGGTTTTGGGCATTTAGGTTGTTTCCAGATCTTACCTATTGTAAAGAGTGCTGCTATAAACATAGGGGTGCAGGTATTCTTTTGAATCAGTGTTTTTATGTCTTTTGGGTATATTCCTAGAAGGCAAAAGAAAAATACCAGATGGTTTCCCCCATAGGAGGAATATAAGGGAACCAAATAAGTATCAAAGAAAAGAATAATAACAATAATAATAATAATAAAAACACACAAAAAACAAAAAGACAAGGACAAATTGGGGACACTTGGTGGGGAGGGGGAGGGAGAGGGCTGAGGGCAGATAATAGCACAAGGGATTGAGGTGATGGTGCACTGGTGAAATGGTGATGCGGAATACATGGGAATTATAATTGATGTCAAATGTATATAAATAAAGAGAAAGATAAATTATAAAAAAATCTAATTTAAACAATAATAATAATAGTAAAAGACAGTCTAGAAGAAGATGCATGAAGAAGAGACCTACAGAAACAGCTATGCAGCTCACTTTTTCTCATCTCTACTGGGGACATAGAAGTGAGTGCTACCCAAATCTGTAAGGAAAGTCATGGGTCTTACAAGGTTTTACTCATTCAGTTACATTTACCTGTGCTCCATAGTGAGTGGCCCTTCTTGTTTCTGCTTGCCCAAGAGAAAGGAATTTTGCAGCCACTATGTCCTTTGTAAGAAGCTATAGGAGGTATTCCTTGAATATAAATCTGTTGGGAGAGCGGCTCAGTCACCTCCTAAGCCAGAACAGCTTCAGAATATCCCCATAGGCTGTGGAAGCAGAGCTGGAGGGGAGGAGTCTCGCATGGACTGTTCTAGAGCACCACACTGCCAACTGTTTCATTTCTAACAGGTTGCCAAGGGATGCTGATGCTGTTGGCCCCCCAAGAGCTACTCAACCGTTAGTATGGAGGGGCTGCAGCCAGAAGTGTTCCCCAACTTGACTGTTTTAGGCACATTAGCCTGTCAGAGGAACAGTGAGGAGCAAATTCAGAGCCAGTGACTTACACCCTGAACAAAGCCCACCCACGCCACCCCAAACACCTTGGTCTACAACTCCCAGTACACCCTGAACCAGACTGAAGAGACATGACTGAACGCAATACAGTGTCTCATCCCAGCTTTGGTTTCAAACTGATGCCAAAAAGTAGCTGCAAAGAACATTATTGGAATAATAATAAAATTTGAGGATGGACTCAGATTAGACAGAAATAATTTATCATTGTTGAATGTGCTATTTATAACTGTCTGCGATTCTGTAGTGAAGGTTCTTTATTCTTAGGAGATACAGACTGAACTATTTAGAAATGAAGGGACATGTTATCTTCAAGTTACTATTAATTGAACAGGAAAACAAGTTATCTGTTGTCCTATCCACATATCATCTTCTTTTTCTCCCTTTTTCCCCACCCACCCTCCTTCCTTCCTTCCTTCCTTCCTTCCTTCCTTCCTTCCTTCCTTCCTTCCTTCCTTCCTTCCTTCCTTC
>JAGFMF010012099.1:371620-398467 GCA_019455555.1 Galemys pyrenaicus | reverse complement strand
CTTCCCTCCCTCTCTCCCTCCCTCCCTCCCTCCCATCCATCCATCCACTTGTCATCTATTTTCTATCCACTCTCTATTCATAGATAACCTATCTACCCTATCTAGCTAGTTGGTTCTCTTTCTCTGTCTATCTCTCCTTCCCTATCTCCCCCTTCCCCCTTTCCCTTCTATCTATATCTCTTTATTAAGAAAGATTAGAAGAGTGAGACTAACAAAGCAGATGGGTCAAACCAGAAACAAACAGCGAACAGCAATAATAGGTCTAATGTCATATGGGAGTTACTTTACTTGCTTTTAAAACTTTTCTGTATGTTGGAAATGTGCTCAAAAGAGAAAGTTTTATAAAAGTAAATAAACATGAGAATTATTTGAATACTACACATAGAACAATGCATTGGAAAGTTAGAGGAAATTGATAAATTTCTAGTAAAACATAAATAACTAAATTGACTTCACACATTTTCAAATAACAGACTAGATGAGCCAAGATGGTTTGGGAAGAGTTTTGATACCATGCCAAGGAGGGACCATCTATGACATACGCGCACGGCTCAAGAGAACAGGAAAGAAGCGTGAGTCAAAGCAGACCCCACACCGACCAGCGAGGACAGAGGCCTGGGGTCTCTGATCACCTTGTGAGCACAGGCGAGAGCTGCACAACCACATTACTGAAATAATTATGAAGTGCATCCGGGGGACTGGGTCTCGATCTCCTGGCCTGAATGATAAATGTCTGGGTTATGTGCTTCTAAAAAATGACTTCACTGTTATACTTCAAACATGAGCCATGTATCATCACCGGACATACAACAATCACATTCTGTAACTCAATAAAAACCCGTCTCGATGTCAGTATGGATGGGAAGCTCTGCCCTGCCTCGGTTGCTGGAACCACTCAATTTTGAAGACTTTTTCTCACTGCCTGATATGCCTCACCCACTTGGGTGTGGGTTTCCTCCCATTCCCCTGGTTCCTATAGAAACCCATGAAGCATCTCTCACAGGTGTTCAATAAGCTAAATACACACTCCTCGTGGCAGATGTTGAAAGATGGTGAGTGAAAGATTCCAAGAGGATGACGGACATTTCTTTAGCTTGTGTGAGGGGTTTGCTTCCCCAAACTTTACTTTCCCTCCGTGTTCCCAAACTCTTGTAGCCGGCTGAGTGAACGGCCGTCGCCGGCCCCTCATAGCTCAGAGGGGCTTCCGGCGTGCACGAGTCTCCCATGAAATGAGCAACTGGGGCACCTGCCGTGGGCAGCCCGGAGCTCTAGCAGCGGGGTCAGTGCTGATGGGGCTGTGCAGTCCCCCGAAGCCAGGGCCAAGACTCCGGGCTCCTATGAAGGACATGCGTGAGGTCAGCTCCCTCCTCCTGGGTTCAGACCTCATCGTCACTCCTCAGCCGATGGAGGCGGGATGGTGGGTGCAGGAAGGAGAGACTCTTCTGGAGCAAATAAAATGTAGCCAAACAAAGACTCCCCCCCAAAAATTACCCTAATAGCTCTTGCCTTTGCAGACGCCCATCTCCTGTGATCTGTTTTCCTAAAGCCACCCGAGTCTAACTATTTATTTTAACTAAAGTAATCGAGATTAATGTCAGCAGCATGACACACACTGTTTGCTCAAGAACACATAGAACAATCGCTCAGGGCAAGCTTCATTAAGAAATCAGATAAAATTAGGAAAACTGATTATATTTCAAAACTCAGCGGCAGCTAAAATTGCCATTCAGGAGCTTCCAATTAACACAATTGGTCTTGTTCACAATCAGCTATTGTAATCTCATTAGCTTATTATATTTTAATCATTGTGAGATCAGCACAGCAAAATGTACTTTATTTTGCAGGGGTGGAGTCTGGCCAATGGGGGTGCAGCCACCTAGCATCAGCCGCTCGCAGGACTTGGGAACTTGGCATCCGCGCCCCTCTTTCTGGGCTCCACCCTGCTGGGAGAGCCAGCCCACACGGGCCTGCCCCCCAGCAGCGGGGCGAGGGCACCGTGGCTCTAGATACCTAATTTGGCAGCCACTGACGGCAGGATTAATTGTACAGCTGACACTGCCACTCGAATCGTTTCGCAGAGGCATTTGGAGAAATGACAGTTTCTGCGAGCGAGGGAGAAAGAGATGACGGGAAGAGAGAATGGGGTCGAATTCTCCGTGTGTCTGTCTAAGCACTGCTCCTCTTTGTCTGGCTTGTCAGACGAGGTCACCTTACTGTGACACCACAGCGTCCCTTTATCCTCATGTCGGGCTGCACACCGAGGCACCATGTCCTCTCCATGGCACGTGCTGGGTGCTCTGTGGTGGGTCCTGGGGTGGAGCAGCCCTCCGCAGGCCGTGCCTGTTGGCTGCACCGCCGCGAGCTTCAGGAGCGGCCTCGGCCTTGCACACCAGGGATGTGTCTGTGGCTAAGACCATGATAGTTCTAAATGAAACAAAAACACAAATATTGTGACCAGCCAGCTTGCAGGGCGCTCTGCTTTTCCAGCCAGTAGAGACGCTGTCTTGGGCCTCCTTCTTCAGAGGGGGTTTTTGGGTTTGCATTTGCTTTCTGAGTGTTTTCTGCAAAGGCGTGTGGGGGCGGGAGCACCCCAGGATTGTCCCCTGTGTGTGCAACCCTCAGTTTCCAGGGATCACAGCTTTACATAGGTGGGGGCTCCTGGCACATCCGGGAACTTCCTCCGATCCCCAAGCTCTGCCGGCTTTTGCCTGTGGTTGAGATGAACTGCACGCTGGAGAACCCGCGACTCAGCTCCTGATATGCTCGTGTATGTAAATAAACAGCGGAGAAGAGTGTCCCGGTAAATCCCAGGGGAGAAAGCGGCACGAAACGGGCGTGGATTCCTTCTGTGACTCTCTCAGTTCCATGCCGAAGCACTGGAAAGGTGAACGTTCATCATTATTAAAATCATTCAATTTGTGTCTTTAATTATAACTTTTGGGGGCATGAATGGCTCCAGAGAAATTAGTCTTCTATTTGCTCCATGAAAGAATTTAATAAGTAATACATTATGTTAACTGATTTTTAAAAATCCATTTAATTTTTCGCTGAATTCTATTTTAGGATGATGAGTTTTGATATCACAGAAATCTTCGTCCAGCATCTTCTGCTCAGACCATGAAACATTTTTGTTCCTTCAACCACAAGTTCCCGGATTCCCCATGTTCATGATTTAACTGATGAAGGATGGCTGGTCTTTACGGGGTCTCTTCTTGAGGTCCCCTCGGGAGAACCACACACTCTGCTGGCCTTCAGGTCGAGGCTCCTTTCTGGGGGCGCTTTGCGGGGGACCACCCAGAAACATGCTCCTGCCTCGTGTGGTCGGTTTTGCTCCTGGCGTGGGTTTGAAGACCTTCTCAGAACCCATCCGGTTTATCCGGATAATCAAGCTGAATTCTCCCTGCTACTGCTCCCTCCGGCCAGCCGCCAGTCGGAAGCAAACAGGGCAGCGGGAGATCCAGCTCGCAGCCCCGCAGTGCCCAGTCGAGAGGCGCTCCCAGCGGAGTGTAAGCGCTCGTTTGCGGACTCGTGCCAGAGAGAAGCCCCGTCCTGATGCTCCTACCTACCTCCTGGCACCGGCTGGGGGAGGCTAAAGTCGTCTATTCAGAGTCAGGGCGCAGAGGCCTCGTGCCCCAGGTTCTGGCCTCATGATGAGAGCAGGGACTCAGCTCCAGTTTGGACCAGCAAGGCGGGGTTTCCCCCAGGAGCGGGGGAGGGTGGGGGGTGGGAGATGGGAGGTGAGGGGCGTGGTGTTGGCGGTGACGCAGCTTGGCTCTCCCCACAGGCAGGCAGGGGGCAAGTCTTGAGCACACCAGGTCGTCAGGGACCGGCCCTCTGGGAAGGTGACTTGGGGGCTTGCCCTCGCTCGACCCTGCAGAGACAGAGAGGGCAGCCCAGGGCCACGCCTCGTTCAGCAGAAGGACCTGACAAAGCTGGAGACGTGAGGATGAAGCTGTTGTTGCCATGGGCCGACACAGGTGTGCGTGTGCCCCGGTGCGGGTACGAACCACCTTTCACCTGCACACCTGTACCTACCTGCAGCTGCACTTGGAGAAGGCCAAACAGACGTCACTCCCACGTCTACACTGCGCGCACAGCAGAGCCACTTACTGGGATGAATAGCGAGTACTCAGGAGGGGTGTCCTCCCGCCCGTCCTTAACTGTTGCTGCATTTCTCTGCAGCGGCCGCTGGCCTCGGCCTCCCCTCCTTTCCCTGAGCATCAGCCGGAGTGATGCCAGGGACCCCGCCAGGGTCACAGAGACTTCGCCGGGCGGGGCGGCCCCTTTCCCGCAGCGAACTCTCCGTACATGGTCTCTGGGTGGTGGCGCCGAAGCAGGTGGCTGGAAGCCGCGCGCTGCCACTCCGCCCTGGGCATCCCCGCAGCAACCGCGTGAGGGCCACGGCCCCCTGCCTGCTCAGGAAGCTTCTGGACCTGCAGACCAACAGGAAAGGGGGTGTGGGCACCAAAGGCTTGGGGGACACCCCAGGGAGGAGGGGCCCAGACCATGGTGCTGGGTGGGATTTGACCCAAAGAGAGAGAAGGTGACGAGAGGCCGAGAGAAGAATCTGGGTGAGGACAAGGAGGAGGGAGAAGGCTGAGCGAGGAGGGAGAGCGGAGGTGATGGGTTGATGGGTGCCCACCCCCCCCAGGCTGGGCAGCTGAGCTCTGGCGGCAGGGGTGGGCTGGTGCCTGTTTTCAGCAGGGTTGTGGAGACAACACTGTGGCATTTGTGCTGCGTAGCTAACTGGCTAAGGCCTGGAGAATTAATTTAATGGAGGCCAGAGCAGAAAGAGGTGAAATTATTTAAAATTTTAATGAGGTTGGGTAAGTGCTTGAAGGTCACACGCTGAAAATGGCAGCGGTGGTGGGAAGGCAGCAACAGCTTCGGGTTTAGACGAGCACCCCACGCGCACCCAGCGAGACCCCGGGCAGCGGGGCGGGAGCACGCAGCGTGTGCCGAGCTGGGGCTTCCAGGTGTGGGGGACAGAGACGCCCAGCACCCCGCGCACATGCAGAGAAGCAGTGGGGGCTGGTCCTGCTGAGCACGCAGGGAGATTGCGCCGTGCCCAGGCTCAAGGAACAGGGTCTAGGGGACCCTGCGGTCAGGGAGCGAGGACCCCCAGAAGGAGACTGGACAGTGCAGCCAAGGAGGAGCCTGCTGAGGGCCTGTCCACACCGGCAGCTCCCCACGTCCGCTCCGCTGCTCTAAGGATTTCTCCCAAGGCAGTGGGGCCTTCCTGCCCGCTGGAGGTTCCGGGCCAGCTCAGCGGGCACGAGGGGCCTGGTGCGTCCCTCTCTCACGTCCCTGAGCCAACCGCAGGTCTGTCCTGAAGCTGTGAGCCAGCCGGGGCTGTCCTGAGTGCGCCCTGCCTGTGCCCCTCTGGTCAGTTTCCATCCTCCCTGCGGGCCTCCTCTGCCCACCTCCTCCCCTCGCCCCTCCCTTTCCCCTTACTCTTCGCTTCCTCCTTTCTCCTCCCCTTGCCCACCTGACTCTCCCCTTTCCCACCTGACTCTCCCCTTCTCCACCTTATTCTCCCCTCCCCCTCATCCCCATCCCACTCCTCCCCTCCCCCTCATCTCATCACACTCCTCCCCACATCCCATCTCAATCCTCCCCACATCCCACTCCTCCCCTCTGCGGAGGCCAGAATGGCACAGGTCAATGTTCTCTGTGATCTGGGCAGATGGATAAAGGAGTCTTGGAGCTCTCTTGGCTTTTTCGGGGTTTTATTCATGTTTCTGCATCAGAGGCGACCAGGTACATGGCCAGCAGGGAGGCGGGGGGCCAGGAGACTGGCAGGCCTCCCAGCCCCTAGTGAACCTTTGCTCTTTGGGCTGCTCTGAGGCTGCTTAATGCTGCTACAGCTGCTGAGCTTCTCTGCTGCCGCCTCTCCTCCCCCCACCGCATCCCTGTGACCTCGCCCTTATACACCCCATGCCTCAGCCCATGTACGCCCACCTGCGCATGCCCACACCCTCCTCGAGGCGGCACTGTCAGGCCTGTGTGCAGGACCGTGGGGTCTATCACTGATGCTAATGGCGGGAGGGCAGAAAATCTGATCACTTTCATTTACCCTCCGCCTTTTATTCCCCCTTGTCCCCTCCCCCACTTTTCTCTTCTCTTCTCTCCACTGCTACCTTTCCCTACCTTACCTCCCTTCCCCCTCCCTTCCCCCCAGCTGGCCCCTGCTCATTGTAGGCTGCAGAGCAGGTTACCTCGGGGTGCACCCAAGTTCCCCAGAGAGTCCGCAGTGGGAGTTGTTGATGCTGAACTTGTTTTAGGTGCAAGCATCTAAGATCGCTCCTCTGTGCTCAGGGTACAGTGTTGCCTCTCCCAGGCCCGCCTACGTGGAGTGTGAGAGCCTGTGCTTGCTCATCTTGGATGATAATATGCAAAGAAGGCAGGCTGGTCCAGTCTGAGCAGGGGCCTTGGGTCAGAGCTTAAACTCGGGGAGGCTTGGTCCTCTGCAGCCACACAGAAGGTCATGTCTCCCTGAGCAAACGGCGGGGCCAGCCCTGGGCCAGGTCCTGCCAGTGTCAGGCTCCCAGTATTTGAAATCAGAGCTCACTTAGCTTAACTTCTCCACCTGCCTCGGCCAACACTGGGGCTGGGTGTAGGCGGTGGGGGCATCCTGGGTGCTATAGGCCCGCTGGGCAGCACCCATGGCCTGGCCCATGGGTGCCAGGAGCCAGTGCCAGCCGGGCCGCCTGGGGTGTGTGGCCCAGTCCGATGTCCCGGGGGTCGAGGGCCACTGTAGTGGCAGGAAGGCAACACAGGGCAAGTTCTAGATGGTTCTTAGCAGACGTGGGTGGGGGGGTGGGTAAAGGAAGGAGTCCTGGAGCCCTTGGTGGCTTTTATGCATTTTATTGTCAGAGGTGGCCAGGTACGTGGCAGGCAGGGGTGCCAGGGGACAGGGAGGCTGGCAGCCCTCCCAGCCTCCGGTGCATCTCACCCTCTCAGCTGCTGTGCTGTGCTGCTGCTTCTTGTTTGGTACTTGCTGCTCACGTTGGTTGGTACGGTCGGTCCTGGCGTCCTCATGACGTGTCCAACTCAGGTGCGCCCACTTGCACATGCCCACCCTGGAATGCTCGCAGCACTGCAGGTGTCCATCATCACAGTGGTGGGAGGGTGGAAAGACCTGATTTCTCTAACCCTACAGCTGCCTGCAGGCAGGACGTGCCTTCGAAGCACGAGTGGGGTCCCCCCGCCGCGTGGCCTGAGGTCCTGCAGCAAGCCCCCCTGTGTCCAGCGGGCCTTGTCTGCATTCAGGTCCGCACAGCTGCAGTGGCCAAGGCCAGCTGGTGCGGACCATACTGGGCACAGGGCAGAGGGCCAACCCAGACAACACGCCACTTGCCATGGTTCGGGTCTTTTCATAAACCCTCTGACTGAAAGCCCAGGGAATGGCACTGGTCTTCTGGCACCAGCTGCCTGATGTGGCACCTCGTGGGTGCTGCTGGGTGACCACAGCTGGCCTCGACCCCCACCCCGGGAGCACATCAGGATGCTGGCTGGCACGAGGCAGGCGGCTGTCTTTATCCCACGCGAAAGGGCTCCCCTACTGCAACTCAGGGGCACCTTTGTGTTCTCCCTTCTTTGTTCATAAACCCAAAAGCAAACCTGGCTCTCCAGGTCCAAAGTGGCTGAGACTTGGCTCGGGGGGGTTGCTGAGGGCAGTGCTTTCTCTCGCATCTCGCCTGGGCCGGACTCCGGGGTGATGGGACCTGCAGGAGCCCGGTGTGGAGGGAGCAAGACAGAGGAGGGACAAGCCCGTGCGCTCTCCTCTCCCGCAGCTGACTGTCTCCGCTTTCCGAAAACTCAATTAATTTGGAGTCTTTCGAAAATCTTGGCGTGCGAAATAACGCAACAGAACCCCAATTTTGGACTGCTGTGATTTTGTTCCCTCGTTAAGCACCCTAGATATCAATACTTAATGGTATTCTCCGAGCTCAGCCAGTGAAGAAAATAGGGCTGTTATCTATCAAAGCACATTTTCGTTTCTGACAAGGCAAAAGCAGCTTGGGGAATGCAGGAAGGCTGAAATGAAAGCCTAAAGAAAACCCATCTAACATCTGGTGTCCCTTATCCCCTGCCGGCCCTTCATTGGGTGTATGATGAGCTCGTTCTGATTTAAGACCTGATGATTTGGTTTGAAAAAATGGGAGGAGGGGGCAGCAAACAGGGGGACAAAAATCTGCTCCAATAATTGGAACCATGACAGATTTTTTTGTAACCGATGCCAGTGGTGTCCCGGTGGCTCCATCTCCCTCAGCTGAATTTGTGAAGTGCGTTATCTTGTTGGTTTTAAAGTTGCCATCTCACTTATTTGCAGGGGGATGTGAGCAGGTCGGTCGTGACGGATCGCCTAATTTTCTGGATGGAATAAGCCAGTTTTATGAGATCGTTGACACCCAGGTTATCAGTTAACAGAGTCATTCATTGACCCATTTTTAACCTGAAAAAAAGGTCTCAAATGGCTGCTTGGAAAATGTTCCGTGGTTTTTGTCCGTGTCTTGGCCTGTGTGTTGGGGATGGCTATGTCAATGAATAGGATCGAGAAAGCGTTTCATAGAGGAATTTTGCTTGTTCCGCTTTCAACCCAAATGCTAATGCTGCCTGAGTCACACATGTCAGAAGATAGCAATTACTCACCAAGAAATCACCTTTGATCAAAAAGGAGGGGAAGGGGCAGAAGATCATTTCCTACCTGGATGATGGAAGTCCAATTTGATCCACTGCAAATTTCTTGCTGTTTCATTTAAAAAACAGCAGAAAGTATGAAAATGGAATAGCAGAGAGCCAGCCTTTTAAAATTAAATGAATCACTGAGGTTTCATGGGCTGTGGGTGCCCACGTGGTGTTTGACTGGGGCGTGAGTTCTTTTGTTAATTTGAACTTTTGATAAGGGGTTGGTTTCATGGATGCTACACACTTGACTACTCCAAATAAAGCATTTTTAAGACATCCTTGCAACTCTCAGAAATATCAAATACATTAATTTATCAAAAAAAAAAAAACTGTGGGGGAAATGGGTGAAGTGGTCAAAAGGGATCAAACTTCCGATGACATGATGATAACAATCATTCTAAGGATACACTCATACAGTACTAAGTCCTAGAAGCAACCCAGAGCTTGGGGATACAAAGTTACAGGGATATATTGGCTATTTAAAAGCTGCTAAGAGAGTAGATCCTCACAAGGAAAAAGGTTGTAACTACGAGAGGTGTGTTTGCTAGAGCAGCTGTGGTGTTCGTTTTTGCATAGATGCAAAGTTGTTAAGTTAGACTCTGGCACAACTAACATCGAAGGCATATCAGTTACATCTGAATAAAACAAAAGATGAAGGGCCTCCCTGGTGGCGCAAGGGGTTAAGGCACAGCACTATGAAGCCATTGGTAGCCACTGCGGCACAAGTTCGAGCCCTGGCCAGGGAGCTGACCCACATGGCGCAGCAGACCTCTCCTGTCTCCCTGCTGCTCCCCTCAGCAGTGTCCTTCAATCAATCTGCCTGTTCTGCTCCCCACTCTGTCTCTGGTGAATCCTCTCACCACCACCCCTGTACCTGCACCTCTGCCCTGTACCCCAGTTCTTGTATGCATAAATAAATAAATCTAAAAAAAAATAGGAAAACTGTGTATCTGGGTGAGAAGCATGAACAGAAAAAAGTCAACACCTTTATCATCTCTTCTCAGATTTGAAATGCAATCCTGAAAAGACGTTTTTTTGGTGAACTTTAAACAGAGTTATCATAATCATACCAGAGCAAAAACAGAGAAATAATTATATCCAGGCATCATTTTTTTAATTCAAAAACTGTTCCTGTTTTTTTCTTTTTTTTTTTTTTTCCCCCTGGGCATCTTAGTGAATATAAACTCTTCCCAGATAGAATGACAAGAGAAGGAAACTGTTCCTTTATGGAGGGAAAGAAGAGAGTTAAAAACTTTTATGCAAGGAGACTTAACTGTGAAATGTTATCTTTTGTTAGTTCAAAGGTTCCCGAAGATATAAATTCTTCAGAAGTGCCCTGAGGAGCTGGGGATGTAAATTGAATACTTTACAATTTGTAGGCTGTTCCTGCAGTAATGTGCATCTCCTCTGTGAGCAAGTGTTTGGGGATTTTTCAATTACTGGAGTCAGAAAACTCAGAGATTCTTTAGGGCAGAAAAAGATTCTACTCAAAGTCAGTCACTGATGTTCAAATTAGCTGCCAAATGCGCTCCAACGATCTGTGTTCCAGATTTCACTAAACAGGGAAAAATAGCCCATTTTTGCCAAGGGTAAAGGAACCTCTCACAGCTCCGTGAATGACTGCAGGGAGGGCCAGGGGGTGGGTTGAAAGTGAAATAAATTGTTGAAATGCTCCGCATACAATAGACCAATGTTATTTCTGGAAGGCTCCAATGAGCTGTTTTATATTTTTCAGAATGAGAGCTTTAGTATGGCCTATGGACTCCCTGTTAACAGCTTTGTACAAAATAATGAATGAAAAAAATGATAAAATGGCATCTGTGCCTTTTAAATGAGGCAGGCTTCCGCATTACACATTGCACGGCCAGCTCCATGGATCGGAGTGACCGTGAACGTGAACCCCCCATTTTCTATCTCATTCTGCCAATCTTGTCTTAGTCTGACGTCTCTTCCTCCCATCCCCAAATGAATGGCGTCGGCTGGTGTAAGTTTCAATTTTTTTTTTTTTTTTTGCTATCGCAGAGCTGGGAAGCATTAGTGAACACAACACTAAAAAGTCAGCGTGAAGGAAAACTCGTGAAAAATGAACAAAGAAAGAGCTTTTACGGAGAACCTGCAGGTCTCCAGATAAGAATGAATGATGGGCAGTTAGCAATTTGAATCAGAGGAACATCTATTCGGGGAATTTTAACCAGGCTGGAGTGTGTTAGCGACTAGTCATCCTTTCTTCCTTTTTTTTTTTTTTTTTTTTTTGCTAAATGGGGGATTTATTTCAATTAATATTTTGAAAAGGATTTATTATCATGCCATTTTAAATTGAAATACATGCACGCATGTTGTTCGAAACAGCTTCTTCTCCTAAGTAGGTCAGCTCTTCTCCTTGTATTGTCATTGCTTGCATGTTTTACGTCTTTTATAAATGCAAACTGATTTTGGGAAGGAAAAGAGCCCCCCGTAAATCATTCTTTAATGGAGGGGCTGGGCCTGTGCTCCTGCAGAGGGCCCAGGCAGCAGCCATGTCGAGGTCGGGTTTTATCCGAGCAGAGAGGATTTTTTAAGGCTTTATTAACACACTCACCACCTCATAAAACCTTGGGTTTATGGGACATTTTCTGACCTTGCTTTTTTAGGGGAAAGAGCTGGGAGATGAAAGAGTGAGCGGCTGGGGCGCGCTGTCATTCAGCGGGTGCTCCGCTCCTTGTCAGGTCCAGGAAGCTGGCGAAGCGAAGCAGCCTGCGCTGACGGCCCTGGCACCAGACCACACATCCAACATGGCGAATGCAACCTGAGAGCCTTCCTGGGCTGAGGCCTCTGTGGGCCTTGCTCTGAATAAACACGTGAAACAGAACTGAGAAAAGGGGGGTGGTGGGTGCCGGAAAGGGAGCAAGACCCAGACGGGCCCAGGAAGCCTTTCCACAGAAAGGGGGTTTACAAGCTGAGTGTGGGGAAGAAATGAACGACGAAGGGTGCAGCCAGGGCCGGCAGCAAGCTGCAGGGTTGACATTGCAGGTGGATGCCTCAGGAGTGTGGTCATTCCTTGGGGGCCCTCTGAGTGGCCACCCCGGTCCTTGTCACTGCTTGGGAAGCTTTAAGGGGAACCTTAGTCATTGGGTGGAGGACTTGGGGCCTCTCGGGTCAAGATTTGGGACATCACCTTTCTATATTAACTTCGTGGTGAAGTCGATCATTTCCCGAGGTCAGACTGGCATGTTTCAACAACTGCTTCTGTTTCCCAAGTGCGTTTGAATTTTGGAGAGAAATTTCACAAGTCATCTGGGCAGAGGCTGTCTGCCCACGAAGTGACAAGTCGCCAGGTCACCATGAGCCAAGCACAATGTCCACGCACCATCTTGCTTAGAGACATGCAAGAGCTGCAGGGGAAGCCCCCCGAGCTGCTGGTAAAGCCCCCTGAGCTGCAGGGAAAGCCCCCCGAGTTGCAGGGAAAGCCCCCCGAGCTGCAGGGAAAGCCCCCCGAGCTGCAGGGAAAGCCCCCAAGCTGCAAGCCCCCTGAACTGCAGGGAAAGCCCCCTGAGCTATAGGTGAAGCCCCCCGAGCTATAGGTGAAGTCCCCCTGAACTGCAGGGAAAGCCTCCTGAGCTGTAGGTGAAGCCCCCTGAGCTGCAGGGGAAGGCCCTGGGAACCTCAGCTTTCCCTAAGTGGGGAGCGGCCATTCTTCACCCACCTGAAGAGGCGCAAACCCACACCTGTAAGTCACATTCAGTCTTGTAAACCAATGTCACCTCAACAAAAAAATAAGAATAAAATGAAAAGTCCTTAAAACAATTTCACATTTGCAATGTGAAAAATGTGGCTGTACTTGTCAGATTATCTTTGGGGAACAAATATCATTAACCCATAGAGGCCATTCTCACATTAGCAATACCTGGTACATCTTAAATCCTGGCAGACTTTGTTTTATTATTACTTCTTGTAGTTTCCAACTCTGACTGGATGCATCTTTAATGATGCAAAGTTCAAAACAGACAAAGAAATGACAGCTCCTCTGGCACAAAATTTGGACTAAAATCCAAAAAAATATATTAACTTGTCGTGGGCTAGGAAACTTCCAGTACAAAATTGATGGTTTAAAAGTTCACGAGCCGAGCTTTCACACTCTGGTTTGGACCCCTTGTAGCTCTGCACGGACGCTTACCTCCCTCTGTAAGCTTCTTTTAAAATAAACAAATGAATAAATACATGCACACACATATGAGTTCCATGTGATTACGTGGCCACATGTAAAGCAGGAGTTCATTTCATACACTCTCTTAAGCGTCTTACCAGCCTGCCTCCTAGGGTAAAGGTGGACTATTCTCTCTTTAATTTAAGCCTGTGAACGCTCCAGCCTGCAGAGTACCTGCTTTAGCTCTGGACTCATCCTGCCAGGTTGGGTCTCCTCCGGGAGAGGGGCCCAGGTGTGCCCTGGGGGCTGTTTCCAGGGAATGCCAGTGCTTCCTCTGCTGCCTCCCCCTACATGGGGCACAAGCAGTCACACTGGGGGTTCGGCAAAATCCCCGTCCTGGGGTTCAGCCTCTGCTCTCATCCTGTGGACCTGCAGCAAACACGGGGCAGAGGGCCAGCTTCAGACTCCAGGGGCTGCAGGGGTGGGGCAGGGGCCAGCATGGAGAGCCTCTGGGGGCTGCAGAGAGCCTGGAGGGGCTGCAGGGATGGGGCAGGGGCCAGGAAGGAGAGCTTCCAGGGGCTGCAGGGGTGGGGCAGGGGCCAGCACAGAGAGTCTCCAGCGGCTGCAGGGGTGGGGCAGGGGCCAGCATGGAGAGCCTCTGGGGGCTGCAGAGAGCCTGGAGGGGCTGCAGGGGTGGGGCAGGGGCCAGGAAGGAGAGCCTCCGGGAATGCAGGGACCAGGGGACAGGAGGCCCCAGGTTCCCACCCACCATGGTCAGGGTCCCTTCCAGCTGCCTTTCTGGCTCCACCCCCAGCCCCCTCCCTGCCCCTCCCGGCCCCCCTCCCAGCCAGGCCCCCTGGAGGGAGAGGCTCATTGATCTGAGGAAGAAGCCACACTGATGGCTCCCTGGTGGATGTAATTGTGCCCATTACTGCCCATTTACATTTCATCACTCGATTATCACGGGCGCCTCATTACAGCTGAGAAGGGTTTCTGGCGAGTCCCGGTTCACCATTCATTCCCAGGCCCTGTCACCAGACGGGCTGATTGGAAAAGGAGGGGCGGGAGGGCGAAGGTGAGGAAGGTCTTCTATCAGATTTGATTAAAGGCCATGATTTAAATCGATATTTAATAAAGTGGCTTCCACCGCCCAGCACGGGCAATTCCCGGGGCGGGCGGCTGGGTGCTGGGGAGCCCCTGGCCGCCCCCCCGCCTAACCCGATTGGGCTCCTGGCCCCTGTGTCCCTCAGCTCTCCAAGGTAACAGGTTTATAAGCTGATGAGCAGAGCTGATAGGTCCTAAATGGGTTAAGGAGGTGTCTGCAGCCTGGTGATGAATAGGCCAGCCAAAGAAGAGTCTGCATAAGAGGCGGGTGTGGGCCCATGTCCTGAGCCCCACAGGCCCTGCCGTGGCTCCCCCAGCCCCGCCCAGCCCCAGGCCCCGGGAGGAAGCCACCTCCAAACCACGCTCCGCTCCCTTAGCTGCCCCAGGAAAGACAAGTGGGTCGCAATTCCTGGGCTCAGCCTATTTCCCTGTAGCTGTCAAGAGCACGGAGTTAAGAACGACCCTGAGGTCTTGTCGAGATTTAGGGGGGACGGCAGAGACTAGTGCCATCTGCTCCAGACTCCAGGAGGGCTGTGGGGTGCCTCCCGACACTTCTCATTTCTTCATCTTCCTTTCTTTCCTGCCTGGATCGGCATCCAGATTTCCGCATCCTCCAGCTCCCGCATGGCCGTGCCAGTGCTGGTATGTGCAGGCAGCCGAGAGGGACTCATTCCAGTGAAAACCCTCAATTGAATCATCCTTACCGGGGGCCTATAAATGAGAGTATGGGGTCATGCATTACAGCATGGGTTTTCAGGATCCCCACCCTCTTTTAATCAAGGCCAAAAAGAAAGATATTTTTAGTAGTGTCCAGCTGGTTTAAACGTAGCATCTCCTCCCCGTGCATCTAAGCTAGTCCATGGACAAGCACTGATGCAGCCATGCAAAAAAGTGGACAGCAAGACCGGCGAGCATCACCTTTGAAGGTGTTGGAGGAGGAGTCTCGGAGGGGAAGCTCTGGAGGGAACAAGGCCATCTCCAGGGGGCTGCTCCCCGTGTTCCTGATAAGCAATAATTTAGCAAAAACGCAGAGAGGGCTGCTCTAAGCTTACTGCCAGTATCAGCCGAAAGTAAGGATTTGATTTTAAAACAAAAGCAAAATACATAAGGGATCTTGGGTGCAGTGTGGAGGCCTTTCTTGGTCACTTTTCAGTTTGTAATTTCCATTTTCAAACAGATGCAGGTTTTCAAATTCAAATTTAAATTCGGAGTGTAAGGTGTTTCCTTCCCTGCACAGGACTGTAAGTGGTGGCCGTTCCCCCAAAGCCCACAGGCCGGGCTTGTTCCCCTTCAAGGGAACTAGGAAGACTGACAGTCACTCTTGGTGGATGCTAAGGAGACCACTATTGAGATAGAGGAAATGAAGAGATAGAACAAAGAAGAGTAAAGAGATGGAGCAAAGAATTTCTTTTGCATTTCATTTACAAAGACTATCCATTGGAAACCCAATAGAAGGTGGCCTAGAGATCAAAGGATCTGTGGAAAGGAATACCTCCAAGAAGAAGTGGGGGTCCATCAGGGTCTGTCATGTACAGTGGTGCAGGTTGTGCATTGTACAAGCTGGGGGTAGTTCATGTGAACAGAGCCCAGGAACACACACCACACTCAGGCCTGTGGGTTGGTCCCTTCTCTGTTCCGATGTGCACTGCCTCGAATCCAGCTTCATTTAATCCATCCCCTTGCCTTGGCATCCACCAGCAAGTTCAGACTTTATCAAAATCCACCAAACTTGCTCGGACTGAAAGAGACGCCGCCAACATAAACAAGGAGTCCAGTTCTTTCCCACTGGGAACTCATGCACATTCATGGCTGTGGCTCCCATCCTCCATGCTCACGTGCTGACATATCTCACCTTGGCATTGAGCTGCATCCTGGATGAGGGGTGGTTGGGGAGCTAGAAGTGGTCAGCTTCCTCTGCCCACAGCCAGCCCACCGCCCAGAGCTCAAGGCCACCTGTAATGCCGGCCAGTGGCTGGCAGTCAGTATGTGAGTCTGCTATTCTTTTCCCTTCTCTGCTCCACATAGCAGCACTTTGCCAGAGAAAAGACTTCTTCCTCCTTGCTTTGGTCCATTTACATCCAGTTCCTGAGTGAAGTGGCTGCAAAGCTGCCAGAAAGAGGTGCCCGGAATGTGCACAGGGATGTTATCAAGATGGCGTCGATGACTGCACGGGACTAACGACGTGTTCTCGCTGGTGTTCCTCATTCGACGGCTCGTTTGTTACCTCCTTCCCTCCCTCCCTCCTGCTATATGATTTTGAGGAAAGTGTAACCTTTCCACTTTTGGACGCAGGAGAAACGTTCATCTTGAAAGAGTGTTGGGGTAGGCACTGCAGACCACACGCAGCTGGGGTGGGGACTGTCCTGCCGGGTGGGCGTCCCTGCTGCCCACCGAGTCCGCCTCTGGCTGACGGGCACCATGGCCACTGTGCCGTCCCCGCACAGCCAAGGCGCGGCCTGGACGCTGCCAGCGGGGCGCACGCGCTCTGCAGCGAGCCGAGCAGGCGGCCGCCAGGATGTATCAGCGAATTACCCGAGATTTATTTACAGAAAGCACTTATGTCGAACCAGGGCCTTCCTGTCGTGTCAGCGCTTTTCCCTTGCATTTATTTGTTAGTACAGTGCTTGGCAATGGTGCAAGCCTATTAAACCTGTACCATACGTTACACGCGATTGTAATCATTTTCTATTTTATAAAGGAAAAAGAACTGGGAGATTTCTAGCATTGCGGGGCCCTAATAGATTTCCAGAGCGTGAGGCCGGGTCCCGGACGGCCAGCTCAGCGGCTCGGTAGTTCCTCTCTCACCTACGCGCCCGTGAGTCCTCCTCACCTGTGAGGCTAGACTCGGAATGAATCAAAATGAAAAGGACTCGAGTCCTTTTCGTCCTTTCTTCCTTCTTGGCCTCAGATCGCTTTGTCCAAAACTGGTTCCTGGAACTCTATCGCCTTCAACTCTGGCTCTGGGTCCTTCCGCGGGTGCGTCACAAATGAGATGCACGTTTCAGTGACGTGGCCCTCGCGGGCTTGTTCTGGCCCCTCCGGCCTCATCCGGACCCCCTTTGGCGCTGCCATTAGTAGAGGTGGCCAGGTATATGGCAGGCAGGGGTGCCGGGGGGCCGGGAGGCTGGCAGGCCTCCTGGGGCTTGCCGCTTCCTGCAGGCCCATGCAGGCCTCACTGGCTGAGGCTTTCTTGCTCCAAACCCCTCTAACTGAGAGATTTGGGGGAAGCCAGTGACCATGTTTGAACTTGAGCTCCTCGCCGGTAAGGTGGAATAATAAGTAGGACCCACAGACTCCAAACATATAAACGAAATGAGCAGGATAAAACCTAGGAGGGAGAAGAGGAGAGAGAAAGTGGGGTGAAGGAAGAGCCATGTGTCCCCACCCCCCCAAAGCTGGTGTTTGGGTGGGACTCTGTGACAGCCTCTTGGAGAAGCTGCCAGGAACATTCCCATTAGGTTGTCTCAAACCAAACAGAAAAAGAGGAAAACTCAGTGTAGCGGCCAGGAAGGCAGCACCAAGCAGGTTTTCCATGATTCGGGCAGACAGGGGTCACGGAAAGGAGGGTCTTGGAGCCCTCAGTGGCTTTTCATGCTTTTATTAGTAGAGATGGCCAGGTACATAGCAGGCAGGCGTGCTGGGGGGCCAGGAGGCTGGCAGGCCTCCCAGCCCCCGGCGCATCTCACCCTCTCGGATGCTTTCTACTGCTGCTGCTCGTGTTGGTGTACTGCTGGCGGGTCCTGTTGGTCCTGGCATCCTCATGATGCGCCCACCTAAGCCCGTGTCCAACTCAGGTGCGCCCACTTGTGCATGCCCACCCTGGAATGCTCGCAGCACCGTAGGTGTCCATCATCAGTGGTGGGAGGGTGGAAAGACCTGATTTCTCTAACCCTACACTCAGCAAAGAAAGACAAATCAAGGAAAGAACCCACTGGAAGCCACAAAGCACTGGAAGAGCAATGAAATCACAACCTCATCTGGTGGTTTCTGCAGATGTGAAACCTAGAACGTCTCAGTGTCTCAGTGGACAGTGGAAGGAAGATGAGGAATTGAATCAGAGAATTGACCCAATTTAAACCACAGAGACAAAATAGCCTGGGGAAAGAAAAACAAAACCCAGGCTGGCGGTTGTGGGGGACTTGATGAGGTGCCCACAAGTCCTCGGCCGAGCCCCCATGAGAGAGAACGGGGTTTACAGGACGTCACCACTGAAAGCCCCAAATTCACAAGAGCTGTCACAGCCGGGAGTCAGGTGCATGCCACACGAGTTCAGAGAACCCACACGGCACCCTTTGTAATTAAAGTTTGGAAGATGGAGGGGGAAGGAACAGAGCCTGGAAGGCAGCCTGAGGAGAACGTGCGCTCACCTGGCTCCATCCATCAGCCCTCTCGTCAGGAAACACGGGGGCCGACGAAGCCGCCCCGTATTTTTCAATCGTTGCAAGAAAATAACTGTCAAGTCTGAATTCTCTATCTGGAAAAATTGGCATTCAGGAATAAAGAGGAAATGAAGACAAAGACAGACGAAGGGAACTGGCTTCTAGCAGGCGTTCCTGTTACACTGGGTCAAGGATGGAGGGAGAGGAGAAGGGAGAGGTGGCCAGATACCGGAAGGATGAGGCTTGGGGATCGAGACACAGATGTCTGCACCATCCAAGGCCCGAAGCAACAACGGCCAGAAGAAAAGGGCAGGAGAGGTTAAGAGCAGGGCTGTTCTCACCCTAAAATGCCCCCAAACCACTCCAAAGCAGAGGACCAGGACCGTGGGCTAGGACTGTGCCCACCTGGCGACTCCAGCGGTGCATGATCATGGGCCAGCCCGCACCAGGAGCTCAGCAGACACACGCTCCCCACTCTAAATAAATCAGGCCGGACCCTGAAGCCTGCTTCAATAATTCACAGGGACGCCGGCAAAATATACAGATGAACATAAAGCAGAGGGGAATAAATAGAAGACAAATAAAAAATGGCAGCTGGAAGCACTGAGGACGGAGAGATGCAAAAATCTGACTGATCTACTTACGCCGAGCTTAAAAGCATCCGTCTTAAAAGCTCACGTCTCTTTATTTACAAAGAGACCTATTGATTTAACTTTTATCAGTGACACCGTTTTAAAAATTGAGAGCATATTAGCGGCTGCCGGGAGTTATTTATGGATTGGGGGTGTGTGTGAAAGGACCACTCGGGCCTCGTGGGGCTGCTTGGGGACCTGGCTGCTGGCAGAAGCTCGGAGCTGTGGAGGAACAGCACTTTGGCCACCCCGAGTCGGTCTGTGTTGAATGAACTGCTGGGGAAAAAAGCAGTGTGGATGATGCCCACTAAAACATGCACATCGCGAGAGCAAAGCAAGCCAGACCAGAGCGCTTGCTCCGTTTGCACCAAGTTCAGACAGGCCAGGCGCTGCAGCTGGAGGGGAGGCAGGTCCCCGAGTCCTCAGGATGAGGCTGGTGGGGAGCAGGGGGCTGCCACGTTTGCTTCCCGGTGGGTGGGTTGGATGATGTGTTCCTGTGAGATGCAGAATTGTGGCTTGCATCTTTTTGTAGGTGACACGCGACTCTTAACTGGGACACCCCTCTCCAAAACTTCCATGAGCTGGAGGACGGTGTGCAGGGCTGGGGCGCTGGCCATGCCAGGTGAGGGGGTGTAGCGCCAGGAAGGCACGGGGCAGGTTCTCAGTGATCTGAGCAGATGGGTCAAGGAGGAGTCCTGGAGCCCTTGGTGGCTTTTTCCCCTTTTACTGCATCATTATGTGAGAGGCGACCAGGTAGCCGGCAGGCAGCGGGCTGCGGGGCCAGGAGACTGGCAGGCGTCCTAGCGCCCTGGCGCATCTTCTCTCTGGATGCTGCTGCTGATCTCTCTGCACTCTCCGTCCGGCTCGCTATTCCTGCTCTCTCCTGGCGTCCTTATGACGCTGCCCTTCCATGCCCGGGTCTCAGCCCAGGCGTGCCCACCTGCGCATGCCCGCACCCTACTCCAGGTGCCACCATCAGGCACACGTGCAGGACCGCAGGGGTCCGTTGTCAACACCAGTGGCGGGAGGGCGGAGAAGCCTGATCACTCTTCACTGACCCTACTGGGGTGTGTTGGGGAGCAGTGCATGCAGGCGGCTTGTGATGATTAGTTGGTTCTGTTTGCTCAGACTGCGTGCGGCAATGCAGGAAGCATGGAACGACCAGAAGGTACAGGTGGGCCCTCTGCAGCTGGACGTTCGCTGGAGAACTTCATGTAGCGTCAGCACATCTGACTCTGAATGACGCCCGGCCTGGCTGCTGCAACAGAGGCAGGGAAATCAAGTCATGGGCTCCACGCGGCCATGCCTTAGGGAAAACGCTTCCTACTAGAAGGCGCTGACATTCAGGAAATGAGAATTTCAAGTTCTCAAAATTCCTCACTTAAGATAATGTAGTGCCAGCAAGGGGCACAGAGCAAGTTCTGGATGGTTCTAGCAGACGGGGGCGTAAAGGAAAGAGTCTTGGAGCCCTCGGTGGCTTTCATACTTTTTATTGTCAGCGGTGGCCAGGTACATGGCAGGCATGGGGGCCGGGGGGCTGCGAGGCGGGCAGGCCTCCCAGCCCCAGCCTATCTCATCCTCTCGGCTGTTTTGCTGCTGCTCTTGTCTTGCTGCTCTCTTCCTTCTGCTGCTGCTGCTGGCGTCCGCGTGATACCGCCTGTATAAGCCCATGTCCAAACCCAGGTGCACCCACCTGCGCATGCCCACTGAGGCACGCGTGCAGCACCGCGGGTGTCCATCATTATACCAATGGCGGGAGGGCAGAAAAGCCTGAAAACTTTTCTCTGACCCTACAGATAGAAAGTGTAGAGACATCTAACCTGGAGGAGGGGGCCCTCCCAGTGGCCTAGGGGTTCAGTCTCAGGCTATCAGTGATGGGGCCTGAGTTCGATCCTGGGCCAGGGAGGGGACCCACACGGTGCAGCAGACCTCTCCTGTCTCCCTGCTGCTCCCCTCTGCAGTGTGTTTCTGCCGATCTGCCTGTTCTGCTCCCCACTCTGTCTCTGGTGAATGCCTCACCCTCTGCACCGCTGACCCCAGCTCTTCTCCAAGAAAATAAAAAAAATTTAAAAAAGCAACTGGAGGAGCCAGGAAAAGGCCATCGTGGGAACTGCTCTTGGTTCTGCTGAAGGGCTGATGGGTGCTCGCATATGTGTGCAGGGCTGGGAGGGCGCGGTGAGGTGAGGACGCACCTGCTTGTACTTCCCATGACAAGAACAAGTGTGGATGATTTTCATGTCGCCCTCCTGTCCGTCGTCTGCACCCCAAGGCTGAGCCCACAGAGAAGGCTCAGCGGCGCGTGTGAATGGCTGAAGACGGAGAGGAAGGGGAGAAGGGCACACAGGGGAGGGGAAGGAAACCAGAGTTGGGAAGGGTCTGTTGCAACCTTGGAATGCCCGTGCGTAGGTGACGCCGGCCCGAGATCCCGTGGCAGAGGCACTCACGGGCCATAGAAAGTGTGATGTGGGATTGCAGCACTGCTGGGAGTCGCTAATTAGGATCATTAATCACAAGTGTTTTTCCCACTAAATATCTATCTTGCTGCACTAGAACTGGCAGTCTAAAGATTCAAATATTTTCCTCCTGTGCTGGACCGCTAGACACCAAATAATAATTAGCGCTGGCCAGGCCGGTCCTAGGCAGCCCAATTTCTTTTTCTGTAATGAATCACGATGCAAAGCTAGGTGTGCGGACATATGTTTTTCCTATTACTTCTTTTACATATTTTTAAACAGTCTGGAATGTGAACCCTCATACGGAAGAAATAAGGTATTAGCGTGGAGGGCTTTTGCAAACATAGAAGCTATGAATCATGTGTTAACATGATAATTGTTTCCACACACACGTACCTACAAGCCACCGCAGGAATCATTAAAATAATTTAAGGGAAACTTACCGTGAACACTTACACTCGTTTTTCTAAAGCAAACTTTGGGTTTTGACTCATTGGTAAGTATACAGTAAGACAGCATTAAATTTGGAAGTTTCTTTGACTGTTTATTCACGTGAATAGTTTCTTTCTGATTTTCTTAAGAATCCTCAGACTATACGCAATCATGACTTTGGAATGTTTATAAATGATGGCAAAAAGAAATAGAATAAGGCAAAAAGCTGCTGTGTCATTAACCAAACTGAATAGGATTTGTCCCGATCCTGAAAATTAAGTATTTCAGGGTCTGAAAAACACGGGGCCAAGAAGTCCTAGAGAGACGAGGTGCCCCCCCACCCCCGCCCTCCCCTGCCCCTATGTTCTTAGGAAAACAAGGAGAGGACTTTGGGCTGCCAAAGGCCCAAATGGACTCAGGGACTGAGTCATTTTCACCAAACTGCAGGTTTTCATTCCCAGGTCAGTTCCCAAGACACAGATGTGGATTATCCAGCCAAGGAGCAGAGCGGCGTCCGGAGCCTCCCTGGTGGCACAGAGGGTTGAGCGTCGCACTGTGGAGCTTCTGCAGTCACTGCATCACGAGTTCGATCCCAGCCAAGGAAGGGACCCACATGGCACAGCAGACCTCTCCTTCCTTGCCCGCTGCTCCCCTCAGCAGTGTATTCCATGTGTCTGTTCTGCTCCCCACTCTGTCTCTGGTGAATCTTCTCACACCCCCGCGCCGGCCTATACCCCAGCTCTTGCATGCATAAATAAAAACTCTAAAGAAAAGTGCTGGCGCAGGTCTGAGATGACCATAGCGGCAGGAAGGCGTATGGAGCAAGCAGACGGGTCAGGGAAGGGAGTCTTGGAGCCCTCGGTGACTTTTCATGCTTTTATTTATTAGTAGAGGTGGCCAGGTACATGGGGGCCGGGGGGCTGGCAGGCCTCCCGGCCCCCGGCACATCTCACCCTCTTGGATGCTTTCTACTGCTGCTGCTCGTCGGTACTGCTGGTCGGTCCTGTTGGTCCTGGCATCCTCATGACGCCGTCCATTTAAGCCCGTGTCCAACTCAGGTGCGCCCACTTGCGCATGCCCACCCTGGAATGCTCGCAGCACTGCAGGTGTCCATCATCACAGTGGTGGGAGGGTGGAAAGACCTGATCATTCTCTGGCCCTACAATGACTTAACCCTCGAGGGTCACTCCCAACACCCTCACTCGGGCTGGACGCTTTGAGCAGGACGCGGCGGTGTGTTCTCCCTCCTCCTTTTCCCTGCGACCAGGATCAGCTCCTGTCCTTCAGGCACCAAGGACAGGGGCTGCTGGCCCAGTCTCCTCTCTCCGCTGCAACACTGCTGGGCAGGGAGCTCCAGCTGTGGGCTGGAGGAGCAGCTTCTGCCAGGCCAGCCCTGCCCCGCACCCAGGGCCAGGCATGGACGCTTTGGTGCATCTCCCTTCCTTTAGGCTGCCGGCCCAGCTGCCCTGTGGTTTCCATTTCATCATATTGTTCCAGAAGGTGTCCGGTGCCTGGACTAAGCCACGACCAAAGGCCTACTTAATGCGCTCATATCGGCTTTGGGGCCCTGTGGGTCACGACCCCTTGTGAGCCTGACTCCCTCTTCCTTGTGCACTCTTGTTTCAGACACCCACCCTGGCCAGACACCCGAGGGCCTGGCAGTCAGAGTGCTGGGGAATGCAGCCACGCTTCCTGGCAATTCTGCAGCATTTCTGGAAACTCGCTGTGGCACCAGCAAGGCATGGAGCAGTTTCGCTATGATTCGGGCAGACGGGTCAAGGAGGAGGCCTGGAACCCTCGGTAGCTTTTTTAGGGTTTTATTGCTCATTATATCAGAGGCGACCAGGTGCACGGCAGGAGGAGGGGCCGGGGGGCCAGGAGGTGGCAGACCCCCGAGCCCCCGGCGCATCTTCACTCTCTGGGCTCTCTAGCCTCTCGTGTTTCTGCCACTACTGCTGCTGCCTCTCTCCTCCTCTACCAGCATCCTCGTGACGCCGCCCTTATACGCCCGTGTCTCAGCCGGGTAGCCCACCTGCGCATGCCCACTCAGGCCTGCGTGCAGGACCGCAGGTGTCCATCAGCACACCAGTGGTGGAAGGGTAGAAAAGCCTGATCACTTTTCCATTTACCTACACTCGCGATTTACCACAGTCATGTTTTCAGAGAATAGCATCGTAAAAGTGGCACACGAGACCCACTGATTGGCTCCTGACCACGTCCTTAAGGAAACTCTTGACCTTTCGCTTCATGTGCTTCCGGCACCAGCCGGCTTGGACCCACACACCCGCAGAGGCCGGAACCTGCCTCAGGTGTGGGGCTGAGGCCTGCAAGGCGGCCTCAGGTCAGCGTGAGCTGCCGTGAACATTTGGAAAGCTGCAGCTGTTGGAAGAGCTGACAGAGAACTGCGATTTCTCATCTTGGTCTTTTTATGACTTGTTTGACCGGTACTAAAAGATTAGCTGTAGTTCACGCTTGGGCATTTTCAAAGATAAAGGAGTTTCTCTGCATGGTGACTCCATAATTGTGGGGTCACACCTCCACTAGCGAGGCCCTATATTAGTCCCCTTGGCTCCCAACTTGAAAATGACAGAATTGTGCCGCCCCCACCCCAGGCAGGTAATTTACACACAATTAAGCAAAAGGGGTATAATTTTCCACGTGTGGTCATTTGTATTGCACTAGTGTTTTGAGCAGCAAAGTTGATGAACAAAAGGCCCTGCAGGTGTTCCTGGTCTCCTCTGGATTTGCGCATGGCTTAGAGGTGGGTGTGCAGATTCAGGCAGCCAGGCACAGACCCACGACCAAGCCGCCCACGTGGGCCAGGCCAGAAGGAGCGAGCTTCTTGGAGCTGGGGAGCTGGCTTTGTGCTCTCAGCCACTCCATACTAGGTGAACAAGCCTTTCCAAGGATGAGGAAAATTCCCCTCACTTTCAAAAAAAAGCACAGGGGTTTCCGTGCAGATGGGAGCCTGCTTTCCAGGGCCGTCCTCCGGAGCCTCCCGCCCAGATGGTTCACCCACCTGCACGTGGACGCTTGGTTCATCCAAGCACGGAAAAGCAGAATGCGGGTGTAGGAGAAGGTGGCTGTACCAAAAAGAGTACCAGGGTTCAGCTTCCAGCGTTCCAGAATCTCTTGGACAGACACAGCCTTGAGAGCTTCTCACGCACATCATTGTAGCCCCTCAGTCCCCTCTGGAAGGTGCCCGGAGACGCTGCCCCTCGGCCGTCCTTCATGGCCCTCCCCACCCCCAGACTGCTGTGACAGCTGCGTCTTTTGGCATGGGGAGCTGGGAGGAAAAGGGTGTGTGAGTGTGCACACAAAGGCACAAGCGCACACTCATGCATACTCCCATGCATCACGTGTGTGCACAAAATCACTCATCCGTGTAAGTGCTGATGAAGTATGCGGCACACACTTCCTCACACTCACCCACAGTGACACACCATGCATTTATCTGCTCACACTCAACTGTTTCATGCACACAGGCACGTGCACACTCACACTAACTGCATCCATACACTTGCTCATGCATGCACACTTGTACTCACAGCTCACGTCTGCATGTGCACGCACACTGCAATCACACACACGTGCTGCACGGTGGGAAACTCGGTCCCAGGTGACACAGTTGCACCCTGCTACCTTCCTTGCAGGAGACTGATGTCTGCCCGCCGGCCTCTAAGGGAGCAGAGGGACCAGGAGCCTCTTACAGGGGCTGGCACTGAGCTTCCCTAAACAAGAAGGCAGATTTTATTTCCATTTTTGAATTTGTGTCAAAGGATTGCCCCAGCGAAGTGCTTCCAACCTATGTTTCATAAACCCCGGAAGGTTTGGCAAAGAAGGTACCTCGGAGGAGATCACAAGCTCAAAATTTTCTCTTGATTGACACTGATTTTTTTTTATTCACTTTTAGTATTAAAGACTGATTTTACAGGACCCCTGGAGAATGAAAAAATATTGCTCAAATTTCTTAATTGGTCTGGGATCTTTGACTCTTCTAGAGAGTTAATGCAATTTTTAAATCAATACTTTTTTTCACAGGCCTATTTTCTGGCAGGTGATGATATGTGAAATATGAATGCAAATAAATTGCTTCTTATGGTAATTCTGCAAAATGGTGTCTACTTGCTCCGTTTTCCTCATTCCTTTGCCTGTCTCTCACATATAGTGGAAACACGCATGTTTTTCTTTCACCATCTGACTTATTTCACTAAAAGCATAATGCCCTCTGCGTCCACCTACATAGTGTCAATGGCTGAAGATCACCCTTTTCTTTGCTGAGTAGTATTCCATGGTGTGCGAGACTGTTTCCCTATCTTGGATGCTGTGAACAGTGCTACAGTGAGCATATGTTGTGCATGTATCTTTTCTTTTAAAAAAATATTTCTTTATGCATACAAGAGCTGGGGTACAGGCCAGAGTTGCAGGAGGTGAGAGGATTCATCAGAGACAGAGTGGGGAGCAGAACAGGAAGATGGACTGAAGCACACTGCTGAGGGGAGCAGCGGGTGAGACAGGAGAGGTCTGCTGCTGCGCCATGTGGGTCCCCTCCCTGAACAGGGATCGAACTCACGCTGCTGTGCCGTGGCTCCTTCACAGTGGGCACTCAACCCGCTGTGCCACCAGGAAGGCCCCGTGCATGTATCTTTTCTAAGTAGTGTCTACGTCACCCTTGATCAGATGCCTGCAAATGGGATTTCTGGACCAGGCACCTCCAAACTGTTTTCCATAGGGGCTGAGCCAGTCTGCCTTCCTACCCACGTGCATGGGGAGCTTCTTCTCCACACCCTTACCTAAACACACCTTTTCTTGTCTTCCTGGCCATGGTCACCCTAACAAGTGCTGGTGAGCATCTTCCCTTGCTCCTGAGGCCAACTGGGTGTCATCTCTGGGGAGATGTCTGTTCAATGCCTCTGCCCATTTTCTGATCTTTGTTTTTTATTTATTTTTTTTAAAGATTTATTTATTTATGCATACAAGCACTGGGGTACAGGCCAGAGGTGTGGGGGGTGAGAGGATTCACCACAGAGAGC
>JAGFMF010012099.1:355277-369071 GCA_019455555.1 Galemys pyrenaicus | reverse complement strand
GGAACCAAATAAGGATCAAGGAAAGGAATAAGAACAATAATAATAATAATAATAACAATAAAGACACAAAAACCAAAAATGAAAAGACAAGGACAAATTGGGGACCCTTGGTGGGGAGGGGGGAGGGAGAGGGTTGAGGGAAGATGGGAGCACTGGGGACTGAGGGGATGGTGCACTGGTGATATGGTGATGGGGAATACATGGGGATTACAATTGATGTCAAATATATATAAATTAAAGGGAAAAAACAGAATAAAAAAATAAAAATAAAACAAAGCATCAATGGGAGATCTTAAAGTAGACCTCATTTGGATTTTCCCACTTCATAGTATTGATAAAATGGGAGGGATTATTTTATTGGGGGGCATCCTGTGTATTACGGGGTGTTAACAGCATCTCAGATCTTTAGCCCCAGATACCAGGGGTTTCTTCCCACAGCTGGTGAAAATGTGAACCTGCAAACAGCCCTTGGGTGGGGGCTTGGGGCTGGCACCAAAAAGTTCACGTTTTAGGGTCTCCCTGGTGGCACAAGGGGTTGAGCGCTGCACTGTGGGGCTTCCGCAGCCACGGCAGCGTGAATTCGATCCCGGCCAGGGAGGAGACCCACATGGTGCAGCAGACCTCTCCTGTCTTACCCGCTGCTCCCCTCAGCAGTGTGCTTCAGTCTATCTGCCTGTCCTGCTCCCCACTCTGTCTTTGGGGAATCCTCTAACCTCCCATGCCTCTGGCCTGTACCCCAGCTCTTGTGTGCATAAATAAATAAATCTTAAAAAAGAAGAAACTGAACTTTTAGAAATATTTTACCTGTTCATTAACTTTATAAAGCAAAATTCTTGGTGTCGAATACCAGCAAGTACTGAACCGTACAAAGACAGATTTCCCACCTCTGGGCCTTTGCGCCTGGCAGTGGGCCTCAGGCTGGGGGCTGGAAGGGCAACAGCTGAGCTTTGTCTGTCCCATCTCTGGCCCACTTGTTGCACTGTTGCAGAAAATGCACCAGGTCTGGGCGTGGGCTATTTCCAGTGTGCAAGCTGAGGCTGCAGGCCTGCATGGTCTGGTGAGCACCCCCACTTTTGCTTTGCTGTCAATGACTTGTACGTGTCACCCCCAGTGTGACTGGTGTCTCCTTCTCATGACCAATCCGGCCCAGCCCCTGCATTCACTCTGGAGCCTTCCCATCCATTCGCAGACACAGCAGCGCTATTCCCATCAACCCACCCACACCACCATGTCCAGGCACCAGCAATTTGTGGGGCCGCTGGCTCCGGGAAGATGCTGACTGAGGCTCTTATCTGTGGACTAACCAAGACGACGACAACCAGACACCAGGCGTGGGTTCAGGGCAGGTGGTGAGTTTCTTTCCAGAAGTGTCTCTGAGCACTTTTGGTTTGGTTTTCCTGGTGCTGGAGGACATGGAAGCTTCCAGATGCCAACTGCACCTGCATCCAAGGCAGTCTGCATGGCACCCCCGTGGAGTCTCTTCTGTGCTCGGGAGGACCCTGGGGCTGCTGGGCAGGCCTCTCCTTCGTCCGCAGGCAACGGGAGGCTGTGCGAGCTCCCTTGCACCTCCTCTTCCCATGAGCAAAGTGCTGGCTCGCTGACGGACCCTGTGCTGGTGCCTGTGTCTGCACCCCGCACACCTGACCCTGCTGGGCTGTTAAGGGGGAGCCCGCGTCCATCTTCACTGCACCAGGCTCGGCTGGGGAGAACTGGCCAGCATGTGGCTGTCCAGCCCCGTCCTCATGGACACACAGGTCCTTAGGGCCACACACGCTGCATGACCTCACCCAGGGGGAGACCGGCGCAACATCCACACGCTGGCAACATCACAGGTCTGAGCGGCATCGCCGTGACACAGGGGCGGAGAGGGCTCTGAGCCCAGCGAGCCACTCAGATGCCGAGGAAGGTGGGAAGGCCACAAACCAGAATCCATAGCCACAGGGGATAGAGCCTAACAGAGGACAGCGCCTGACGCAGGTCACTGACCGAGGGTCTCACCTGTGGACACAATTGCAAGAGACTTCAGGCTCTAGGAACAACCCCGTGGGGTTTATTTGCAACCAGGGGGAACACTGTACCCACCAGAGTTGGCTGCTTCATCCAGACGGCATGAGGGACGGCCGTCGCTGGTCACCGGGAACGCCAGACAGCACTGGCCGGTAGCGATGGCCACCACCGCTCCTGCTGGCTCCGGGTCCGGTAACAGTCACACAGGCGTTGGGGGACATGGCCTCCCACACACCACAGGGCCGCACGCCACGGCTCCGGGTTCACAGGCCATGTGGCTTTTGTTCGCTCACGAAAGCTGGGCCTTCCTGGAGGTCTCAGCCGGCCCCACAGGGACCGCACGGAACCCAGCCGGGGGTCCATGCCCCTCCCTGCCATCAGCGGTGGAGACCCAGAATTGCAGCCCGGACCCTAAGGCCTGCAGGTGGGGCCCCCAGGGCCTGCGTCTGAGAGGGAGCAGAGGCCTGCGGGTCCCCACCGCGGGCGTGCCGGCTCGGCGAGCTGGAGTCTCCCCGTGTGATTAGTATTCTCCATGGTGGAGTGTTGTCTGCCGGGGCAATTATCTTGCTTTAATTTAGGTCACTAATGATATTATGAGAGAGTTTGATGGGGGTGTAATTTCTTTCGATGTTGTTTTTGTTGCCGTTGCTGATATCAACTCATTCTGATTCCATGAGAGACAGAATTCCAGACCCATGGGGAGGGCAGGGGAGAAGAGAGGGGTTCCGGGGGGCCTGAAGCTCCAGCCTGCCTCTTCCCCAGCCTGAGGGCCAGAGGGCCTGGCAGGACACCGAGACCCTCGTCCCTGCCCCCTGCAGCCTGACGTCTAAGACCGAGCCCCAGACCACCTTGCAGAGACCCCGGGCCACTGGCTCCCTCTCCACATGCCCCTCTCCTGCCTCCCACACATGGCACCTACGACCTCACCCAGTTTTCACAGGTCCCCAAACAGCAGCCCCAAGCTGCTGCCTCCTGCTCCAAAGGGACCCACTTCTCAATCACCACGGTTCTTGGAGCCAGTCCGGCCTTCCTAAGGCCTCAGCGCTCATCACCATGGCCCAGCACGCCTCCTTGTCTTGTCCTTGCCGCACAGACGCCCCACTAGTGTCTGTCCGCAAAGAGCACCAGGGACCCCAAGGGACGAACAAGCAGGGTTTGGGCAGCCTGTTCTGGGGGCAGCTCTCTGCTCCAGAGTCTCTGCATTCCGAGAAGAAGCCCCTCGGGGACCACCGGCGTGGGTCAGGCTTGTGAGTGGATGCTCGGGTGTGGGCCCTCTCCACGCTGAAGTTGGGCAGACTCGAGAGGCAAGTGGTGAGGACTCAGGCAGGAACCATGTCAGCCACACCCGCCGCCCAGAGCTGTTCTGGAGCTGACAGGATGGTGGACGATGAGCAGGTCGCTGCCCTGGCGCACGCCCAAAGCTAAGAGCCAGCAGGCCGGACGTGTTCACGAGAAGCTCCAGGTGAGAGAGGGGCTGTCCTTGGGGCGCTCCAGCCTGGGTGCCTGGGTCCTGCCTGAGCCTGACGTGTCCCTTTGCAGGTCAGCACTGCTGGGACAGGCCGGTGGACAGAGCTGTGTGGCTGCGGGAGATGCTCGCCAAGGCTCGGGCGCACCACACCCGTTTCCCTACAGAGAAGCTGCAACCAGTGGTGACCAAAGAGCGTGAAGTGGAAAGGGAACTGGGCAGGGTGGACATCAGTGGACACCAGCTGGATGCCTCCCTGAGGTCTCAGGACCAGAGCCCTGGGGGAGGGGTCTGGACTGCCCATCTGACCAGCACAGAGTGCCCCCCTGCCCCAGTCAGCCGGGAGGGCAGGTGGAAAGCGTTGGGCAGTGTGGGCTATACAGGTGCGAATAAATCAGAGCCAGCCTGGAGCAGACAGGGAGGCATGAAGAGACTCATAGAGCCCCAAGTAGCCAGTGTTAAATAGCACCCCAAACCAACAGGAGCTAAAGCTTTGCACAAAATACCTTCTTAACATAAAAGAAGGTAGTAAAAGAGAAACAAAATTTAGACAGATGGAAAATAAAAGGCAAATGAGCTGGCAATTGCAGCCATATCAATAAGCACTGTGTGATTAAAGGTTAATGAACAGAGCCAGAAAGTCAAAAAGCACAGACTGTGGACTGGATAAAGCAGAGAGGCACTGGAGCACCCACTCTGTGGAGGGACTTGAGTAGCAACTCTAGAGAGACGCGTGGCGTCTCTACCAGAGAGCGTGTGAGCTTCCATCCTGCAAGGAGTACCTGGGTCTCAACACGAGAGACCTGTGGGGTCTACACGGGAGAAAGAATGGGGCATCCATCCTGCAGGCAGCACTTAAGTATGGATGCCAGAGAAGAACTGTGGGTGTACCTGAGAGCATGGTGCAGCCATACTCAGAGTGCTCGTGCATCGACGCCAGAGAAGAACTGTGGGGTCTACATGGGAGGAGGGATGGACTGTCTATCCTGCAGGAAGTACTCAAACGTCAATATCAGAGAGAACTGCGGGGCTTATACTAGACAGAGAAGGGAACATCTGAGCTGTAGAGATACTCAAGTATCAATACTAGAGAAGGAATCCATCCTTCTCTCGAAGCGAGGAATCTAGAGAAGAGAGGGATCTCCTCTCTAGAGAGCTGAGGATCAGCAGAGAGCTGACGACCGAGGGAGGATGAGAGGATCTATATGAGAGCTCAGAACATCCACTAGCAGGGAGTACCAAGTACCAATACCCAAGTGTCAGTGCTAGAGAAGAACTTCCGTTTGCGTGCTAGAGAGAGGCTGAGCATCTGGAGAAGAGCTGGCTCTGTGAAGACAGGATGGAGGATCCATACCTGAGTGAGGACTGACTACGGAGAGAGAAAGTGGGAGGAGCTAATCCAGAGAGAGGACTGAGTTTCTATACCAGCAGCAGAGAAAAAAAGTCTCCTAGACATAAGTGAAATTGCTGCTGGTAACGAAAGGCATTCCACAGTGCTATGGGGTCCATCTTCTGAAAGATCACCCCCAAAAGAAGAGCATCGTAAAGATAAGCAGAGCTTTAGGAACTGAAGTCTTAAAAGACAATTCAATGATGACAATTGATATCAATTGATATTTTTGATATTTTGACATTTTTGGCTCAAAAGACTTCTTTTTAAGTGACCCCCAAACTGCACTGCGTATCCTTCAAATATTTGTGTTCCATTTAAAACATATCAAAGCAATTCTGTAATCATTTCTATGTCAGGTCAGTTATTGGCAGTCGGGTCCATGTTTTTGAAGTCCCTGTAGTTCCTGGTTTTATTAATTACACTAAAGCATGAACTTGTGCCTTCATTTCAGAAACCAGCCCTTTCAGATTTTTATTAAATTTTCCAGGCCAGGGCTGCTGCAGGCAGGAGGACATGGTTTCAATGAATTGGACCAATCAACTAATCGTATTAGAAAGCAGTGTTACTTAAATGGAAATTAATAACAAACACTGAAAAGGAGAAATAAAAGTACATAGCTATGCCTTCTCCAAAACCCAACACACAGGCACTGTTTTTTTTTTTAAAGATTTATTTATTTATGCATACAAGAGCTGGGATACAAGGCAGAGTCGCGGGAGGTGAGAGTAATCACCAGACAGCGTGGGGAGCAGAACAGGCAGATGGACTGAAACACACTGCTGAGGGGAGCAGCGGGCGAGGCAGGAGAGGTCTGCTGCGCCCTGTGGGTCCCCTCCCTGGCCGGCAGCAGGGATCGAACTCGTGCTGCAGTGGCTGCGGTTTGCTTCACAGTGCTTTGCTTAACCCACTGCGCCACCAGGGAGGCCCCAGAGGCATTGTTTTATAGCAAACATTCAAGAAAGGTGTCCACCTGTCTGACTGGGTGGCTCGTCTATATGACAGTACTCACCATCTAGAATCACCGCCGTCCTCACCACTCTGTGTTCACAACCAGTATCTCCATCCTGTGCTCTGACCGGGATTCACTAACCACTGCCCTCTGTGATCTGCTGCCTGTATCAGTTATTCGTGGCCATGTCTGTGGCACGGCAACCCCAGGGCTTGGATGCGCTTCTGCTGGAAGCCAGAGAGGCCAGGTGAGCTCTTGACCCCAACAGAGTTCCTCAAGTTCCCAGGACCCTCACCGGTCTGCGTGGGGCTCAGCTCTGCTCAGAGATTCCTCACCCAGCTGCCTGGCACAGGTGTATGGAAGCCCACCAAATGTTCTTTGACGAGTGCTTAAACACTCAAGGAAAATAAGCTCTTTTGAGGGCTTGTGGGTGGTACCGGCTTTGACCTTCTACCTTGGAAATCAGTGACTCGGAGCAAATCCTCAAATGCTGGGTATTACCTAGCCAAGCTGACACACCTGAGCAGACGGGCAGTGTGTGAGGGCCTGATGGGAGTCTCTGGTCACAGGTAGTCGCTCTTTTGGACCACGTTGGTTTGGCAGAGAGGACCGTCTGCCTTGAACTCTCCCTGGGACAAGCAGCGGAGTCATGTCAATGTTCCCCGGGGAAACTCCAGGCTCTTTCTTTGGGACCAGCTTTGATCTGGACTAAAACTAGCCCTCTTTTCCTCTGTTCACAGTCGATACCAGGTTGGATTCTGCTATTCTTCCCTTTCCTTTTGAGTCCATTCTGTAAGCTTCTCTGTCTGAAAGCCTCACCCTAATATAGCCAGTACTCATCTTCCCACCCCTGGCACACTTGCCCAGAGCTTGGGAACACGCCTGGATTGTTCTGGAAACAGTTCTCGCAGAGAACTTGCAATGGGGGATGCCAGTGGAGCTGATTTGTTTGAGGGTTGATTTTGTGGCACCCTATTGAAGAGTTTCGGGATGCAAATGAACTGATGTTCTTTATAGGCGCGAGGACATTTAGCACTTGGGAAAAACAACTTGAGGAGAAGATTCTATCTCCTTCTAGTGCTGAAATGTGTTTTATTTAAACAGGAGAAAATGATAAAGGGAAGAACAAGATACTCTTAGGCACTGGGACCTCATCAGATAGAATTTCCCTTAGTGAGGAGATTGTATGAGGCATTTGGAGGCCATCAGTGTCAAAAGGATTAGAAGAAGAATAGAGCACAGCGGGGTGTAGAGCACCTCGAAAAGTGCCCTCTTTTATCAGGCACAGCAGAGTCATGAAATGTTAAACAGCCAGGTCTGTATTCTTTCAGAATCATACAAAATCCTCAAGACACAATCAGCCCAAAGACTGCCACAGAAGGAAGACTTAGCATTTACCCACCAGTCAATGAGCCACTTGGGTTGAGCTCCCCAGCAATTGAGAAAAACTGGACGTCGTTATGAAACAGAAAATGCCAGCCAAGCGCCAAGCACACATCCTCATTTTCAATAATCACACCTTCATCTGTGCGGCGCTTGGAGTTTATGGGCAATTTGATGCCCGTGACCTCATTCATCAAGCTCTAAAATAAGAAGGCCCAGGGAAGGCCAGGCAAAGGATGCATATTAGTGCCGCTCTGGATAAATGAGGGTGAGTTTCTGGAATAATAGAAGTCTTCATCAGATGCTGATGAATTGCCCGTCTCCACTTCATTATCCTTATCAGCAACACTTAGGAGAGGAATGAAAAATTGATGAGCACCGTCATCATCAAAGAGAATAAATGTTTCCCTGTACCAGTGAATGCGTCATCTTTCCAGGAATAAAATAACAATATTCATTCATTATTAAGTTCTGATGATGCTGACAGCGAATCTCATTTCAAACGGTGAAGGAAATGAACAAGGTAGGAGTTGGTGTGGCAAACCCCATACTCACAGGGTGTGGTTCCCCAGGAAGTCTAATCCATTGTCTTCCCCGATTGGGGAATATTTTTGGAACCCATTTATAACAGAGCGAGGGCTGATTTCTTCATAGACAGATTTATCACCTTCTAAACCCAGATCGCGCAAATGCCAACAGCACCACAGGCTTCTTTTACAGGAGAAGTTCAAGGCACCTTGTAACAAATGGACTTTCCTCCAGCGATCAGGAGATCCGCTCCCAGGGAGAGGTCGCTGTCTCTGTGGTCCCTTCCCCCTCGCAACCAGCCTTCTCCGGGTGTGATGTGGAAGGGCACTTTGCCCATTAACGGATTGTCCATTTTCTGGAGCTGATCCTGTCCATTACGCTGATAGAGATTTAAATAGGAAAAGGTGATTATCCATGAGCCACTGTAAAGCATGCATTAATGGCTGAAGAGATGTGACATTTCACTGCACCTCAGAACTGAACTTGCAAAGGAAGACCAAGTGCCAGTAAGCTGAAGAATAGGATGGATACAAGAAACCATCACCACAAAGGTATGGTCTATGTCCTTCTAGTACTATCTCCCCTACCATGTCGGTGTGTGTGTCTGCGTGTGACTCTATGTGTCTGTGTGTGTGTGTGTGTGTAGCTGGCAGTACTTACATAACTCAACTAAAATGTGCCGTATACACCAGCACAGTCTGCTGTGTCCACGGGCCAAATGTTAAATTAGAACACGCAGGCCTCCCTGGTGGAGCAGCAGGTTGAGCACCGCGCTGTGAAGTATCCACCGCACAGCACCGCAAGTTCGATCCCGGGTTGAGGAGGTGACCCACGTGGCGCAGCAGACCTCTCCTGCCTCGCCTGCTGCTCCCCTCAGCAGTGTATTTCAGTCGATCTGCTTGTTCTGCTCCCCACTCTGTCTCTGCTGAGTCCTCGCAACCCCTGCCTCTGGCTTGTACCCCAGTTCTTTTTTTTTAAATATTTATTTATTATTGCATACAAGAGCTTGTATTGCATACAAGAGCGGGTTGAGTGCCCAAAGCCTCAGCGGGCACCCTGAGGTGCCGGCCATGCTAGTAACATTGTGGTTTAACTCCCGTGAAATACGTGCTTTAAAACACGCGCTTGGGGCACACCAAGTCTGTGCCTGTCCCCCACTTCATCGGTCCCTGCCATGGGTGGGGAGGGCAGAGGGCGCTGAAGGATGGATCTGCTCTGCCACCAGCCGGGCCTGCTTCGAGGTTTTTCTCACGTCCACCCCTCCCCGGACAAAGGTGTTTATGACTTCAGTGGGGGCCAGGGACCACCTAGGACCAAACGCCCGTGCTCAGCTCAGAACCGGAGCTATAAAGCCCTAATAGGACTGTAGCCTTTGATGGCTGAGATGCTTCGAGCTGCAGCGTTGCCCTCTGCAGCTCGCCTGCTTTTACGAGGCCGGCGGCAAGTTGAAGGTTGTGAGCACAAGGCTTGCACTCAGCCATGGGGTGTAGAGACAGGCAGATGAGAGAAGGGAAATCCTTTCCGCATGTAGTAGGGAGAGAATTCCTGGCCCCGGGAGAACTTGGGACAGGCTTGGGGAGGGGAAAGTCCAGGAAAGAAGCAGAATCAAAGGAAGCCCCAACTTCAGTTGCACCTGCCAGAGGTGCAGGGCGAGAGCCAGGGGCGGGGAGACCTCAGTGCAGAGGCCCCCACCTCCCCGGGTTGTCCTGGGGTCGCCTCATACACTCCGTGGGAGCTTCAGAGCCTCCGAGGGGAGAGTCCTGTCCGGGTGGCCCTGAGACCACTGCCTGGGCGCGGGCAGGTGTGCACACACGTGGGTGTGGTGCACACGCGTGGGTGTGGTGCACACGCGTGGGTGTGGTCCACGCGTGTGATCCGCGTGGAGCATGTCTGATCGTTTCGGGGCTATGGGCATGATGAAAAGCAGGTCCCCGAGATGCCTGAGTCCTCAGGTACCATGGAGATGGGGCGCCACGGGGAGGGGCACACCTGGATGAGCACTGAATGGGACACCTGAGACTCTGGGACCCCGGGGCCAGCCCCACAGCAGGACCCTCCTGATACTGAGAATCTGCTGAATCCCAAGGAAGGAGCCAGGGCTGGCCTGAGATGACTGTGGAAACAGGAGTCTGGAAAGGGACTTACTTCCAGCCAGAAGAAAGGATACCCGTCACTTGGCAGGGCTGAGTCTCGAGGTCAGAGTGGATCAGAAACTCAGCTTTAAAGATCCACTGCTTCAAAGGCCTTCAGCCTTTCAAGGGATCTGGACTAAAAGGTCTATAGATGGTCAAACTGCCCACTTATTTTTTGAAGTGACTGTTTTGCAGGGTTTAAACTGCAAAATGTGTTTTGATGTCTAAAAGCCAAATTGCCAAACAAGTAGAATTTCACTTCCAAAGCTTATGCTTTTCACGAAAAACAATGTGTGCAAAGGTCCTGTGGTCACCACAGGTGAGAATGCAGAGGAACAGGGCAGAATGCACAGCGCTGACTAAGCACAGAGCTCACAGGCACCCTGGACAGTGGCTGAGTCAGAGCCAGATGAGGCACAGATCGGAGGCTGGAGAAAAAGAGCCCTGTGATGCTGACGGAGGACTCCTGAGATTGGACAGGGAACACGCCATGGGCATTGACTTGGTGAACCAGCCAAAAGGTAGTCTGTCTTTCAACATCAGATTTTGTGACTTCAACCACAACAATGAATGTGATTTAGAGACGGATCTCTTTCTGCATTCTTAAAAACTGCACCTGTTGTTGAGAGCCCAGAGGATGAGTTGGGACGTGGGAAATGTGGCTCACGTTTTCAGGCTCTGATCTCAGGGGGTGTGGCCTCTGCCTCTCTGGTGCAGCTCCCAGGAGGGAGGCTTTTAGGAAATGGAGCAGATGGAGCCAAAAACAGCCCCAGAAATAAAAGCTGGCTGCAAAAGAATGAAGAGTCAAAATGCTCCCTAACTGGTATTCTCCCAGACTTGGCTCTTTATTGTATAGGGTAGAAAATGGAAATAAGAATAGATGGTATCTAGTAAGACATTTGGTCTCATGCTTTTTAGAAAAACATAATTTCTAATTTGAAGTTTCAAACAAAGCCATGCCTTGTCTCAACCTCCAGGATGTAGTTTTATTTTATATATATTTACATTCCTATTCATTTTTGTATAGTGTATAGTTCTCGTCCCCATGAAATTCTACCACCAGTTGCCCCTTGCACCATCACCACGGTCTCCTGTGCTCTTCCCACCCATTTGTTCCTTCTCCCTCCTCCCCCCCTCGGGAATGTCTCAGATTTATAGTTGTCTATTGATTTTGATTTTTAATTTATTATAATTAATTTTTTCCTCCTTAGTCCCTTGTTTGTTCCCTCTACATTCCTTCTATAAGTGACACCATCTGATATTTTTCAAAAAAGATTTGTTTATTTATGCATATAAGAACTGGGGTACAGGACAAAGGTGTGAGAAGATTCACCAGAGACAGAATGGGGAGCAGAACAGGCAGATGAACTGAAGCACACTGCTGAGGGGAGCAGCAGATAAGATAGGAGAGGCCTGCTGTGCCATGTCGGTCCCTTCCCTGGCCGGGGCTTGAACTCATGCCTTGCACCACCAGAGAGGCCCTGGAAGCTGTTTTTAAAAGTAAGTTGAACCTGTGGTTTCTGCCACAGGGAACAGAGGCGCTGTCTGGGATGGCTTGGGGTGCTAGGTGCCCTCTGTAGCATCCTCTCTCCTGGCACACCCCACTGGTCTTTCAGGAAATAGTTCTGAGCTCCAGTTAGAGACAAAGCATCTTTCCAGGGGCAGTAACGTGAATTCCACAGCTCTGCTACTACTTCAGTCTCCCAAGCCTCATCATATGAGGTGCCAGGAAGATGATCATGGATTTAGTAGCAGAAGAATGTGCTGGAAAACGTTCCGGTTTTCCCATCGGGCTGCCTGGATGCTGAGAGCTGGGGGGAGGGGCCGGTCACGTCTTCTCATAGACCTGACTTCTCATGCCGAAATGAAGAGATGGGCAGGGTTTGATTTCCAAAGGCAATTGTAAGGTTAACATTGCATGACGATGCAAGTTATATTATAATCATTGGCAGCCGTGTTGTACTGTAACTATTATCGTGATTTCTCCTCGTTTCCTGTGTCAGCTTCACACGTGAGCAGAGAGGGCACGCTGTGGAATGGGCCAGTTTTGCTTGTTTTTAGTTTCCAAGGGGATGGAATAAAACATCTTGGGGCAGCTGGAGGGACGCTCAGCCTTCAGCACGGCTACCAGGCACAGTGTCAGGTGTTTTCATAGCTTGCACATTGGTTGGGAAAAAAAAAAAGCACGATGACTCCAATGCACTTCAGAAAGCAGCTGATGGGAAGATGGAACTTTCTTCTGGCTTGCCATCCATGCAGCTCTCCTCTTGCAGGACTCTGCGTGTGGAGGAAGCACTAGTGGCTCTGGGCGGATGGATGTCAGCCGCATGGTCATGCACTTGCTGCTGGTCTTGCTCGGTCCTCCAGATCGTCCCGCGTCAGCTTGGGAGACGTGGGGAGAGAAGGCTGCACATGTTATACCTGTTTCTACTTCAAACTCCATGCACGCTGGGCTGGGCCAGGAACAGTCTAAATACCCACAGCTCCCTGCAGCTTAATGCAGAGCATGCGGACAGGGGAGGGGGGTGGTGGGTGTGGGGTGGTGGCAGCGATGCCCAGCATGAGGGTGGGGGTGGACCGCTGTCAGGGCATGAGGAGCCTCCCTGGAGAAGGAGGTCTCAGCTTGCAGGGAGCTTGACTGGTTTCAGGGGGTGACATGGAACCCCAGCTTCCTCCAGAACACAGCCTGGCTCACCCAAACCACACAGTCCCCTAAAAACACCAGCCTCATGTTACCTGAGGGGCAGCGACACCTGCAGAGACTAGGCAGAGGGCAGTGGAGAAGCCATGATGCCTCCTGGCCTCCTGTGCTGGTGCCGGTCTCCAAGAACGGGACCGGCTCCCCGACTTTTGGAAAACCATGAAAGCAACTTCTCTGTGTGTGTGTGATGAGCGTGGGGAGTATGGAGAGCTGGTTAGGGCTAGACTTGGACTGGAAATGCTTCACAGTAAAAAAACAACTAAATCCAAAACAGAAAATGATAGATTTTCAGTGGCTTATGGACCTGAGGATAAAAGACATTTTTATTTCAAATGCCATTAGAGCTAGCATGTATTAATGGGAAAAATCAGTGCCTGCAGCCAGCTGGTCATTTTCCTGTTTTGGAAGAGGGAACAAATGTTTATTAGGTCTTTAAATGTATGCAGTGTTACAAACTTCTCTAACTAACACAAGACCAGGGCATGGGGTCTCCTTTTCTTTTATTCCCTTCTTGGAAATAGATGGAAACATCACTTAATGTAAAACTCCTGTTATATTACGTAACTTCTGTTTCTTAATTTGGAGCATAATAAGCAATAGTATGATAAATGTCTTTATACAGAATCTTTTGAACCTTTAATTCTTTTAATAGGATACATTCTTAGAAGTTAAATGATGATGGATACAGGGAGGAAGAAAAAGGATATAAACTTTTAAAGTCTGTAATATGTTGACAGTGTGTTTTCTGGAAAGGTTCTAAAAATACAAACTCCCATCTCCTGAATACATCCCTCATTCTACCTGTGTGGGCATAGATTTTCTGGCTCTTAATCTTTGTTCATGGACACACATTCCTTTACTTCACATAATGCGATGATTGGTGACGTTATTCTGAAGTAAAACGGATTTATAGCTTCCTGTTTTAGCAGCATTTTTAGACAAGGAAAGTGAAACTTCTCTAACCCATTCCTCTCAATCTCAGGGACTAGACAAAATTTTGCCAATTAAAAATACCAAAGAGGGGGCCTCCCTGGTGGCACAAGGAGTTGAGCACAGCGCTATGAAGCATTTGCAGCCACTGCAGCATGAGTTCAATTCCCCGGCCAGGGAGGTGACCCACATGGCACAGCAGACCTCTCCTGCCTCAACCGCTGCTTCCCTCAGCAGTGTCTTTCAACCAATCTGTCTGTTCTGCTCCCCATTCTGTCTCTAGTGAATCCTTTCACCCCACACCTC
>JAGFMF010012099.1:323160-350991 GCA_019455555.1 Galemys pyrenaicus | reverse complement strand
AGTGGGGAGAGGACTGAGCATGTATAGTGGAGAGAGGACTGAGTATGTACAGTGGAGAGAGTACTGAGCATGTATAGTGGAGAGAGGACTGAGTATGTATAGTGGAGAGAGGACTGAGCATCTATAGTAGAGAGAGGACTGAGTAGGTATAGTGGAGAGAGGACTGAGTAGGTATAGTGGAGAGAGGACTGAGTAGGTATAGTGGAGAGAGGACTGAGTATGTACAGTGGAGAGAGGACTGAGCATGTATAGTGGAGAGAGGACTGAGTATGTACAGTGGAAAGAGGACTGAGCATGTATAGTGGGGAGAGGACTGAGTAGGTATAGTGGGGAGAGGACTGAGTATTTGTGATAGGGAGGAAAGTGAGCTTCTATGCTCCAGAGTACTCGAGTGTGAGTAATGAGCGAACAACTGATGTTTGTGTGCTGGAGAGCGAACTGAGCATCTATGCTACAGAGAGTGCTTGAGTATCTATGATGGGGAAACAGATGCGTGTATGCGAGAGAGAATGGGTACCTACACCACAGGGAGTGCGCGAGCACAGGGAGTGGCCACCACGCAGAGAGTGCTGAATATCGCTTCCATGGTGCAGAGTACTGGAGCATCGATACAGCAGAAGGACTGGGGCATGTGCTGGAGAGAGAGATGCAGAGAGACTGTATCTCGCCTGCAGATGGGTAGCAAGGCAGATAGCCCTACATGGGGATCTCAATGTGAGCAAGCGCTGTGTAACATAGGGAGAGTCACATGCTCTGAGCATCGATCTGCTTAATCACATCCATTTATGTGCTCACAGGAGCTCGCTTTAGTCCTATACATGCACACGGCTACTTGCACGGGTGCCCACGAAGGTGTGTTTTCACGCAGATTCACACACACATTAGAGTTGTCAGCTGGGATGATTCTACACTGACTGTTTCCTTGAGAAAAAGTGAATGTAAATTTGGCTGAGTCACTACCTGAAAAAGTGCTGAAGAACCATAGTGATTGCACAATCCAGGCAAGGAGCTGAAGTGATGCAAGAAAAAGACAAAGGGTCCAAGAGCAGAGTCTGCATGCAAGTGAATAGGAAGCTCTGGCAGCTCACCCAGGAGCAGCTCACCTGCCCGCCCCCTCACAGGTAACCTCTGACTTTGCAACAACACCTGGCTCCATGCTCCCGCCTGAGTCAGGGAGAGGAGTGCTAAATATACATAATGCAATTTCAGAGCTTGGAGACTGGGTGTGGCTGACTTCTCATAGCCAGGACACCTTCCTGGAAGACACAGGCACGGCAGGGGGCCCGGAGGCAGGCTACAGGTGTGCCCTGGGGAGGTGTACCTGGAGCAGAGGGCCTGCAGAGCAGCCTACCAGCCAAACGGAGTGCATTTGCTCAGGCTTTGTGGTTTAATTTCACACTCTCATTGTCTCTGGGGACATGTGGCTTTTCTCTTGCACATTGTGGTGACTTCACATGGTCCCTGTCCCTCACCCCAGGTCGTCTGGGCTGGACAAGGTAAGATTTTGCTCCTGTGGCTGGAGCTGGAAGCCATAAACACATCCATATCTAGAGCAGCAAAATAGGGGGCATTGCCCGGCATCAGGGGTGCACACCAGCCTTCCTTGTCTCATTCTCTGGGGTATCAGGCTCATGGGTGACCTCAGCCCCCCAGACAACACCAGACGATTGTATATAAACACCCCCTGTGTATTTATTTCAACATCTTAACGTACACCGTCTGCAGTCTGATTTTATTACGCTTGACCTGGGAGTTTGTTTTCCTATGAGAACCTGTTTCAATATTTTTATGATTCAGGACAGACATAAGACTTGTCAAATCATATTATTCTACTATCTCAAACACATCTGCCCTTATTTTTCCAAATCAGCAAAGATCTTCTAACTCCAACCTAACTGAGAGGCCCATGGACAGAGTCGGTCTTGGCAAAGATGCGTCCTGCCCGACATAGAATTTCCTCCATGGAATGTTCTAGAAATTATGAAAATTGAGTCATGTGAAAGTTGAGGCACGCGGGCCAGACACACGCAGGAACAAAATCCTGGGAAAAGGGCCTGTGTCTTTGCTGTATTTCACAAGGATCTAAACATGTCATTTGCACCGACGCCAAATTAGAGTGTTTTCCAGAACTCTGCTGAGGACGTGACTCAGGGCTGGGCAGTGCTAGGAGGGGCACGCCATTGCCTGAGTCATGATACAGTAAGACAGTACAAAGTGACTTGGCCTCAGTCAAAGTGGGCATGCCTCACTTAGGCCAGGAGATGCCGAATTACACCCCAAAACTCAGTCAATTCGATAGTAATATTTTGGGTCATCAGAGGCGAAAATGTTAGTGTTTTTGCTTAAAAACCCTTTCCCTGCCGTGGTTTTGTTCATGTCTTTACTCTCTGGAGGGGCACCCGGCCCAGAAGCTCCAGGACTTGGAGATAAACATCATTACAAAGCTTCTCAGTGGCCGAGGTTTTATGTTTTTATGAAAAGGGTAAGGAGGCCGGTGACTTTTTTCAATTATCACACAGTGGCTGCGGGGTTTCGTATAGTTGTGGACACGGTGTTGGCCGTCCCGTTGGCTGGTTTTCTCGTCTACACTACACTCTGGCCCGGGAGCCCAAGGAGACCGGCTCAGGCTTGGGAAACAGCCCGGGGAACTTGCCTAGCCTTGTGCCTCTACAATGCTGGGGTGGCTGTGATCATCTTCGTTTTGGAGCACACAGAGAAATGGCACTTCAGATGACTACAGTTGGAGACCAGTGCCTGGGGGCAGGCTTCATTTTAGGGCTGCGAACAAAGGAGACTGATCAGTAATTTGTTGTGTGATCAACCTGATACTTTGAGAAAATCCCTCCCTCTAAACCCCCCCAGTATCCTCTGGGACGTATCTCACTGAACGCTCTTCAAAGGTCCAGCAGATGGTTGCTGAGTAAGACACATCGATGCAGAGCTTGAGGTGTCATCCACATGGAGGGGTGCAAGGGATGGGGCTCCAGGAGCGAGGCCTTGCCAGCAGTCCCCAGTGCCTGGTCTCATCGGGGGAAGAGATGGGGTGAAGGGAAAATCTTGTTCCCTTGCTCTTAGCTATTTGAAGAGATATGACTTCATTCACTACTTCTGAGCAAGAGAAAACTGCCCTCCAAGCCCTTTCCTTCCCGGGCTCACGTGCTTGAGAAAATTCACCTGGGTGTTTTTTGACCCAGCTTCCATCCTGACCCCCCACAGCTGGGAGGCAAGCACATGTGGACGAGACCTGGGTTTTGCTGTACCCCCGATGCATTATTTTCTGTTCCTTTTCTCCTTAAGAAGCTTTCCTTTCCATCCACTTCTCTAAGCACACTGCCTCTTGCACCTCGGCCGGTGTGCTGAGAGTCACAGAGCTTCCTGTGGTTTCGTGGCTGGACTCAGTGCTGTTCCTGCAGCCGGGGCCCAGTTCCCGGCTGGGGGACTAGGCCTGAGCACCTGAAACGATGGTAGCAGTGACCAGAGCTTCTGCTTCCACAGCCCTCTGGTCCCCACGACCCGACACCGTGCTCGTGTCCTCTATTGTTCCAGGTCACGTGGCGGACATTTGTGGTTATTTGGACTTGAGACCAGGTGCTCCTGGATGATACCCTCAGGGCCAGCCCCCCGGAGGACCAGACCTGGCCTTCCACTGGCACTTCTCCGACTGCAAATCCCGGTCCCTTGGGTGCAGTGTAGACGAGGAGACTCCTAATAACGTTGGTCCCTTTATTCTTTTGATGCGGGATTCATCGAAAGGCAACACTTAGCAGTTGATGAACTAGTCTTTGTAAAACGATTGCGCCTTTCTCTGAGTTGCCTGCAGACATGACAGGCGATTTTAATGTAGGTTACTTCATTTAATTTCAAGGAAGACTTTGCAGCTAACAGTCGCCCCTCTTGCACAGAGCTGGGGGAGCCCAGTGGAGACTGGGTGCCGAGTGGTGGGTGCGTGTGTGACATACATTTAAAGAGGAGTGAACCTGTACCCCTCAATCATAGAGTGCTGTCAACCAACTTGCTAAACATAAAGACAAATTCAAAATTGAAAAAAGTAAAAATAAATCCCCCAAAGAATCAATAAGCTGGAGGTTTGACCAGGTCTTTTGTGTTCTTTTTTTTTTTTTAATATTTGTTTATTTATGCACACAAGAGCTGGGGTACAGGCCAGAGTTGCGGGAGGTGAGAGGATTCGCCAGAGTCAGAGCGGGGAGCAGAACAGGCAGATGGACTGAAATTCACTGCTGAAGGGAGCAGCGGGTGAGGCAGGAGAGGTCTGCTGTGCCATGTGGGTCCCCTCCCTGGTTGGGGATCGAACTCGCGCTGCTGTGCCGTCTATGCTTCACAGTGTGGTGCTCAACCAGCTGCGCCACCAGGGAGGCAGGGAGGCCCTCTTTTGTGTTTTTATTTTAAAGTCTGTGCTCTTTCCCTGCAGCAGACTGTGGCCCACACAGCGTTCAGGATAGTGAGAAGGCGGTGCCTTTGCCCCAGAGTCCTCTCCCTTCAGCCACCTACTTTAGTTTGGGGGAAGCGGTCTCAGGAGCCTTATCGAGTCTGTCTCTGTGCCCACGCAGACCTGTTCCTCTTCATTATTTTCCTGGTATTTCATCCAGAAGCTTTTATTGCACAAACTTTCCTTCTCTGATTAAACATACAATGCATTTATGGTTTGGAAATTTTTGTCTCGTCAGTCATTTGTATTTTTATTGCTTCATTTCTCTGCTTCTGCATGTCGAAAGATATCACACCGCATATTTAAGTTCGATGGTGTCTCTTAGGATAGTAATTCGGGGCTGTGTCATTGGGAAGAGGGTTGGAGACCCCAGGATATTGAACAAGATCGTTGTATTCACAGTTCGTAGCTCTGGAACCAAAAACATTCACAGCAGAACAAAAAAGTACATTGCAATATACAAAGAATTTTCCAAATTTGATTTGATGATATATTGCCACATTTCTAGATTGTATCAGCTAATTTCCAATTATATCCCAGCTGCAGGTTTGAAGAAAATGGAGGTTCTTCATATCCTTGCCCCTAGACACTGCAGTCCTTGTACCTGGATAGGACTTTAGCCGTGTCCTGCGGGGACCCCAAGAGAGGATGGCCTTGCAGGGATAAACTGGCTGTTCCCACTGTCCACTCCACTGAATGACCCTTTCAGGTCAGAGTTAGTCTAAAAGTAGATGGAAGCTTCTGGAAAGTATAATTCCAATTCCAGATCCTCAGTGAATAATTATGAGACTTCTTCAAATATGGGCAGTTGATTTTGTAAGATTTGTGTGTTTGTTCTAGACATTTTCAACCACCATTGTCTAAAACTTCAGGTTTCATTCCAGGGAAAACATAAAATGTCCCTAGAAACAGGAATGAGGAGAAACTTAGCAAAATAGAGGGGGGAAGGGTGCTTTATGAAGACACCAACAAATGCAATCAAACCACAGTTGATTGTTCAAGAAGCAGAGACCAGTGCCACCAGGACCAGGTAAGGAGAAGTAGCTCTCAACAGAGATTTTACAGATAATAACCTACAAGTCATTGTAAAGTGATGAGTATAATTTATAAATGAAATTAAATTATTAGAAAGTAATATTATAAACGAAGTGATTAGGTCTATCTCTCCAACCACACCCTCCCTCTCCTGCCCCTCAAACTCCAGGCCCAGAAACTCTCACTGGTGAGTTGTATCAAATATAAAGAATATCAGTCTTAAATAAGTTCTTTTAAAAAATAAAAAAGATCAACCGCTTTTCTGAAAAAGGAATAACTCTGATAGTAAAACTTGAAAAAAAAAAAACAGAAGAAAAAATTCCAGGACAACAACCCATAATTAAATTTTATCAAATTTAATTCATCTATGAGAACCCATCATGGCCAAGTGGAGTTGATTTCAGAAATGCTAGTTTCAAAATTAATAGCCTGATTTTCCTTATAGTCAGAATGAAGAATATTATCACTTCAATAAATACATAAAAATGCTTGACAGAATTTAATTCCTAATCACATTAAAAATCTTCTACAAACAGGGATGAGGGTATTTCCTGAAATTGAAATAAGCATCTTATTTTAAAAAATTCCCCAGATAATTTTATTTAATAATGGATCATTGCAAATTTACTACAATAATGATGAAAGTGTGAACACTTTGACCATTTTCATTCAATATGTAACTAAATGTCCTAGCTAGATAGTAGATAAAAAAATAAAGCAAAGGCATAAGGAAAAAAAAAAAGTCTATACACACAATGGACTACTACTCAGCCATCAAAAAGGTAAACTCATGCCATTTACAGCAACATGGTTGGAGTTGGAAGGGATGATGCTCTGTGAAGTAAGTCAGAAGGAAAAAGAAAAATATCAGATGGTCTCACTTATTGGAGGGACACAGGGAAAGAGAACAAAAGATGGAGAGAAAAGGATAAAACTAGCAGGCAAACTATAAATCAGAGACATTTTGCAGGGGAGAGGGAGTGAGCATTATCAAAACAGGGAAGGGAAGAGCATGGGAGACTATGGTGACGGTTCATAGGTGACTTGGTGGTGGGAATTTTATGGGGTTACACCTGAGAGGAGAATTAACAATGATATAAAAATATATATAATTAAAAATACCAAAAAAAAAAAGATAGAGTAAGGAAAAAATCCTCTTTACTTATAGGGAATGATTGCTGGTGCAGAAAGCCCTAAGGTAACTATGGCATCCTTCTCTTTCCTGGGTTTGGGGTGGGGGTGCCATTCTGTGCTGTGACTGTTTTTCAGCCAGGCTTGGGGCACCCTGTCCCTGACAGCTTCTCCCCATTCCCAGCTTCCTGCTTCAGCCACAGGAACAGTTCTGCTGACACCCCCTTCTCCCCCCAGCAGCGAGAGCTGAGTCCCTGCCCCCGGAGAACTTCTGCTTCTCCCCTGCTTTGGGAGGCTGGTGGGGGCTGACGAGAAGATGGCTGTGCTGTGTTGAAGAATTCAAAGCCATTTGGCAGTTTCTATCGCAGACAGCAGACGGCAGATGAAAAAACAATAGGAAGAAGTGCCCAAGCCTGTCCTTCCTGCTCAGCTGTTTTAACGGGAGCTAGTTTCATGGCAAGGAACCGTGTTCCGTGACTCGAGCCCCCGATCAAACGTGGCAGCAGTGGCAGGCAGGGCTAGATGGAAGTTTCCCTCCTGCGGATCATTAAATAAATCACACTTCTGTGGAGCAGCCCAAGGTGGGCGTTCTATTCAGTGCTTGGGCTTTCTGTTTGTTTGTTCTTAGGCCAGTGATATTCCAGAAAAACACAATGGCACGCTACAATACTCACCTGCTGTTGCTTTAATGTGTGAAAACAAGTTATCAGCCTTTTCTAATTCAGTGGAAAACAAGGTAATGATTTACGACCCCAAATATAATAGAGAATTGCATGTGATTTAAAGACTCCTCTGTGGCGCTGAGCTGCATCTCTATTACGGGGTCACCATGGGGACCTGATGAGATTGTAGGCACATCGCATTCCTGCAGAATCCCCTCGCATGCATGCTTTTTCTGTGGCCTGATTAGTAAGTCTTTGGTGCCACCAGCGTGCACAGCCTCTCCTCCGTGGTCACTGCCCTTTCCAGGCATGAACCCCCACGCCAGGGCGGCCCTTTGAAAGAGGAAGCAGAAAACATGCTTACTCCGGCTATCCCACTTTCCTCTTATGCAAATAGAATGTCTAAATCATAACATTTTAAGCTAAAACAGCACTTTTCGAAAGTTCAAATTCTCTTGATCTATAAAAGTAATTTATGACTGCATCGTAGGCAAAACAAAGGTTACCAATCCATGGGCCAAATTATTAAATAGGAAAGACCAAGGTGAGCATAATTGTTTTTACATTTCTGACAGATGCAATTTTTCAGGTGCTCACGCTGACCTGAAGGATGGGTGCTCGGCGCGGGGGGGCTGCCCTGGCGGGGGCTGGGGACCATCAGGGTGCAGAGAGCGTGGGTCTTCTGTGTGCCCCTCTCTGTGCCAGGTATCGGGGAGATCCTTTGCTTCCACGCGAGATGACTTTTGTTCACGTAGCTGAAGCATGACGAGCAGAATCATCCCAAGAAGCAGTTTTCAGCTACGAGTAAGTGACACCGGCTCCTCTCCTCACATTGGGCGTCCAGCGAAGGCAGAGGCTGGTGGCCACATCTAAAAGTCGACGTTGCTGTGGAAGGAAGCCTAGTTTTAATATTGATTTATTTGGAATCTTCAAACCTTTTTTTTTTTCTACATGAATTTTGAGTTATAGAAAAGGCACAGAAGCAGTGCAGAGAATTAATCCCCACTGTCCCTTTCCAGGCTCTGAATGTCCTGGGCTGAAACGTTAAGACCCAAGATCTTAAGGGGAGCTGATGAGCCCTGAGGATGGAGTCCTTAAGTGTGGGGTCAGCGCCCTCATAAACCAGACCCCAGAGGGCCTCCGTGGTGGCACAAGGGGTTGAGCACCACATTATGAAGCAGCCACAGCCACTTCAGCATGAGTTCCATCCTCGGCCAGAGAAGTGACTCACATGGCGCAGCAGACATCTCCTGCCTCGCCCGCTGCTCCCCTCAGCAGTGGATTTCAGTAGATTCCCCTGTACTATTCCCCACGTGGTCTCTAGTGAATCCTCTCACCTGACCCCCGCACCTCTGACCTGCACCCAGTTCTTGTATGCATAAATAAAATCTTAAAAAAAAAAGTCCCCAGAGACAACAAGACACCTGTGGGGGCACATTTGGAAGGTCCCATCTGTAACCCAGAAAGCCCTTCTTCACCATCCAGGAAGCTTCCCATGCACCAGGCTCTGACTTTCAAGCCCCAGAATCAGAAGAAGCAAATCCCTGCAGGTGTGTCCGTCCATGTGGGAACAATGTCCTTACCCAGCTCCCCCTGGTGTGAACTAACACCTCCCCAAATCGTAGTGCAATCGCCAAAACCAGGGGCTTAGTGTCAGTGCAAACTTTTTTTTTTTATTCAAAAAGCAGGTTTATTAGGGAAAGGGACAGAAGAGAAAAGGACACGTGCATAGACACAAGCGGGCAGGAATTGCTGCCCCAAAAGGGACAGGTTTGCTGAGAGAGGCCTGAGTGAGGAGAGCTACCTCCACTGAGGGAGGTCAGTGGAGAGAAGCCCCAGCAGGTCCAGGTCACAGGCAGGCAGGAGGCTGCTGCCCTGCAGAGGAGAGTTGGTGAAGAGAAGCAGCTGCCTAGTCACAGGTGGGTAGAAGGACGGCTTAGCACAAACTTTTAACAGACTGAAGATGCCAGTTTAGCATGAAACCCCATAGGTGATGAAAGAGGCGTGTGTGACGAGGCATCGTAAGGACTGAGTAGCTGGTGTGTGTCTGCGGAAGCTGCCATGAGTTTGGCACAGGCATGCCAAATACCAGGAAATGGGATGTCGACCAATAACAGACACATTCACATCACTGCAGTGACCTTGAAACATGCGGTGGAATTTCTATCGAGTTCTATGCCATGGAGGCAGCAAACATAGACAAGGACTTATTCAAGACCACAGAGTGGTTGGTGGAGGAGATTTTCTTATTTTTTTTTTTTTTTCAATTTTTTTATGCATACTAGAGCTGGGGCACAGGTCAGAGGTACGGAAGGTGAGAGGATTCACCAGAGATAGAGTGGGGAGCAGAACAGGCAGATCAACCAAAACACAATGCTGAGAGGAGCAGCGGGTGAGGCAGGAGAGGTCTGCTGCTCCATGTGGGTCCCCTCCCTGGCCGGGGATCGAACTTGTGCTGCTGTGCAGCGGATGCTTTCTAGTGTGGCGCTCAACCTGCTGCGCCATCTGGGAGGCCCTGGTGGAGGAGTTTTTAAGTCCCAGGTTGGTGGAAATGAGGTGCTGTTACACAAGCATATATATACCCTTTGGTGGAGCAGACACCCACTCTTTGCAGCTTTATTAAATGTGCACAGCACGCAGGTGTGACCGCCACACCTGATGCAGGTGACAAGCAGTTGCACACACTGCAGCTAATAAAGTGAAGCTTATACCTTGGGCGGTGATGCTATATGGGAGGGGGCCCGGGTGTCTCAGAATCAATGGAAATTTGGATGCACCTGGGCCAGAACCCACCATCCTTGCCTGGCCAGCACCGTGGACAACAAAGAGAAAATGACGTTGAAGCTTCCCTTCCAGGCAGTGAAGCCAGAGATCAGACCCGGTTTACGAGGTAACTAGAAGCCAAATACAAACCACCAGGCTGGACTTTCTCAGAGGTGGAAAATATACCTACAGGAACCCGCTGACTGGGCTTTATTTACTAAGGAAATTCAAGTGGGATGGATGCCCGAGCCTGGATGCTCAGGACCCAGTGGGGAGGCTGAAAATCTTGTCAAAGACATTTTCTTCTGGATGGTTCTTCCTGTGGTTCCGTGGGTGGAGATGGCGGTTTGGCTTCAGAAAGGGGACTTGAGGTGGTTCCTTACAAAGTTGACGGGTCGTCCCGTGGATACCGAGGACTGTGCAGAGAAAGTCAGGACAGGCGTCCCCAAGAGCCCGCCCCCCAGAACCCCTGGAGCAGTGCTGAGACCTGGCTCCACAGCAGCCAGAGGCCGGGAGGTTTACAGGAACTTTAAACAATGCAGGGTAACAGGATCCAGGCGACACCAGGGCTTTTTTTTTTTTCTCCCCCAAACACAACAACAGAAGGTTGGTTTTGGATTAAGGAAATTAAATGACATGGTTTGAATTTATTTTCCTGTGTGGATACAACCTCAAATTGTCAAAACAAAATTTCAGTGAAATATATATTTTCCATTTGTGGACTTTTCTAGAGAAGAGTGCAAAAGGAAAATAAAACAAGGATGTTGTGTCTGGAAAAATAAAATGAGAAGGTTGATTTTAATTGGTTTATTGGTTAAGATAGAACTAGTATAGAATGATGGCATGAAGACTTTATTTTTTTAAAAAAGATTTGTTTATTTATGCATACATGAACTGGGGTGCAGGCCAGAGGTTGGGGGGTGAGAGGATTCACCAGAGACAGAGTGGGTGGCTGAACAAGTGCATCTACTGAAACACACTGCTGAGGGGAGCAGCGGGGAGGCAGGAGAGGTCTGCTGTGCCATGTGGATCCCCTCCCTGGCCGGGGAGGAAACTCGGGCTGCAGTGGCTGCTCATGCTTCATGGGGCTGCGCCTTAACCCCTTGTGCCACCAGGATGGCCCTGACATGAAGACTTTAAAATTAAGTGTGAGTTAGATTTCTCTGGTCCTTCAACAGCCAATGATCTACTGATTATTTTCCATTGGTCAGAATAGCAGAATGTGTGATTGTAGCTTTACGAACGAGGCACGGAAAGCTGTAGAAAAAAGGAAAGTCACATGCATGAGAAGAAATCTCATGGGATTATGGATCATTAACATGTCATACTTGAAGCTGAATAAATAATATAGACGGACATAATCAAACTCCTTTAAAACACTTGGATGCCAGAAGAATGTCCTTTTGCAGGAAGGAAGGCGGCTGCCTCAAATCCCAGGTGTCCCCTCTCCTGGGCACCTGGGCTCCCACCTGTCCAGGGCGGGGCCCAGCACCTCACCATCTCAGGTAAACAAATCAGCTCCCACAGCCCCAGTCACCATGAGTGAGTGTGAAGTGTCCACAAAACTGTGATTGTGTCCAGAGGTGGCTGTCAAGCCATGTTTTTATTGTAATTACCTGATTTGTTCAGCTTTAATCTTTTTTTAAAATTTTCTTAAAGATTTATTTGGGCCCTCCCTGGTGGCACAATGCATTAAGCAGCACACTGTGAAGCAGACCACAGCCCCTGCAGCACAAGTACTATCCCCAACCAGGGAGGTGGTGAACCACATGGCGCAGCAGACCCTCTCCTGCCTTGCTCACTGCTCCTCCCCTCAGTAGTGTGTTTGTTGATCTGCCTGTTCTGTTTCCCACTCTGTCTTGGGTGGATCCTCTCATTTATTTATTTATTTTTATTTATTTATGCATACAAGAACTGGGGTACAGGCCAGAAGCACAGGAGGTGGGACAATTGACCCAAGACAGAGTGGGGAGCAGAACAAATAGATCGACTGAAATACATTGCTGAAGGGAGCAGTGGGGAGACAGGAGAGGTCTGCTTCCCCATGTGGGTCCCCTCCCTGGCTGGGGATTGAACTCGCGCTGCTGTGCCACGATGCTTCTCAGTGCGGTGCCCAATCTGCTGTGCCACCAGGGAGGCCTCGTTCAACTCTAATCTTATTTATGTTTGAAGGTCAGCTGTTGAGGCGTAGGGAGTGCAGCGGGGAGGGCTGAAACCCCCATGGGGGGCTGAGAGCCTGGATAGAGAAACCGGGAAGGTGAGGTCCTCCTCGCCTGGCTAAACGAAAAGAATGAATGACTGTGCTCGCCAAAGCCACGAACCGATGAATAAATACTGACCTGTGACTTGGGGGGAGGAAGGTGTAGAACTTCCTTTGAAGGTTTCCTTTCCTCCATTCTCTCCTGGCACCGGTGATGATAATTATTCACAACCAATAGGAGAAGCCCAAAGATGAACCAAGGGACAGTAAGACCCCGCACCCCCAACCCGTTTCCTGGTTTCTGCTTAGAAAACTCACTTTCAGTCAGTTTGCCATCTTATTTTTATGTGTCGTGAAAACCTTCCCAGAAGCATAACCAGCTCTTGGCTAACCTTTGGCAGAGAAGAGGAGTTTCCACACTGTGAGTCTCTGTCACACCACATGGCTTCAGAATTCTTTTTATAACCATTTAGCATCCATCACAAGTAACTATGAGGCAAGGGAAGTTGCCCCCACTTACTGCAGGAACCACGGGCAATATGGGGACTTTCAGGCATGATGTCATATGTCGCGAACTCATGGCGTCGAGCATGAAACGGGGAGATGACACTGAAAAGAAGCAACGTAAATAAACAAAGTTTAGTTTCTGATGCATCCCTATTACATCTCCACGTTTTAAACTGCAGGGAACCGCCTGGCTAGTGGCTTCCTGCACTGGGCATCAGTCTCTGATAATGTCAAAGAACTGGGAAAATAAAGGCCGCAGTAGGACAAAGCAGGAGTTCACACTGCAGGGACCAGAGCAGAAGTGACTTCTGCTGGCAAGGGGTGTGCTGAGATGGGCTGAGGCCAGCAAGACGCCACGCGTGTTCAGGTTGATGGAGGGTCGTACCTGTAGCCCACGGGGGAGCAGTGGCTTTCAAGACAGGACTGGCATTGTGCTGTTCCAGGTCGGTATTCCTGGGTGGCATGGAACCCCAAGATTCACCGCCAAACACCAGCAATCATTGCTCGCTTGTGATGTTTAGTTGGGGGAGTGAGCATGAGCAGGGAAGTGGTCTCAGCTCCTTGCCCCTTTCAGTCCCACAGGGGCTGAACAGATTTATCTCAAAACCTTCTTCTGGTCTTATGGGGTGCAGTCGGGCATGTGGGGGTCCCCCTCGGTCACCACTCCTGTAATTGGGAGTTCCATCCCTCAGATACTGGATTTCACACCAGAGTTCCATTTGACTTTCACGCCAAATGCTGTTTACCAGTTTAGATTTTCTCAGTAATAGGATTTATCTGGGGGGCACGTGTGCCTTTGTCTGCTTTGCTTCTCAATGCATTCAAAGCCCAGAGCTGACAGGAAGCCCCCTGATGCTGTGGTCTCAGTGCCTTCCTCACCGAGGAAGTTCCCAGAGTGAATAATCACTGTGGTTCTGGGTCCAGATGTGGAAGATCAGAAATTCTGAAGTACATTTAATTTCAAATTCTATCTGAAAAGATAAATACTTCACGGAGAGCCTCGTATCACCAAATAAAATCTTAAACTGAGAAAAAGAAACCTCGGGTATCGGGCACGAAGTGATAAAACCTCAGAGCAGCTGGAAGGCAGCCGCATTGATTTTTAAATCTCTGTCCTCAGTGAACTCTGGCTACTCACGGCCTTCACACCACCTAAATCGCAGCTGTCCACCTGGCATTTGCACTGAGAGCAAATAATCATAATGGGGTTTCAGTTGATGAGGTGCCCACTTGGGCGCGCTGGCAGAAGCGCTGGGGCAGCCCAGGACGGGCCGGGCAGCTGACGCTCTTCATCGGAGTGACCACTGAGCCAGCCGCGCTCCGTCCCTCCTCACTGGTGCAAACTCATCAGGAGTCCCTTGCACATTTCGGGAATCAAGTCTTGTGGCCGACCAAAACCGGCAAACTACTAGTGTAGGTCAGCGTCTTCTTCTTCCTTCTTACGCTGCAGACACCGGAGCTTACACTGTCAGCACTGCGGTGCGTTCTGCAGCAGCTTCAGCAGCCCGCAAGCCAGCCGGGATGGACGTGGGAGCCGATGACCGCGCCTAACGCCAGAGCCACAGCCAAGCAGAGCTGCGGCCAGTGCCCAGCGCGGGGGACACGGCGGTGAGGGTGCACGGGCCCCTTCCGGTGCTGTCTGAAGGACACCGACCTTCCCCTTCCTTGCATCTTCCGGGAAGCGAGCTAGCAAAGCATGCTGGGACTGTTCTCCCCACAAAGCAAGGACAGAGCCCGAGGTGGCCAGAGAGCCATTGGGCCATCTGTGCCCCAAGGAACCCTCGCTGTGCTCTTCTGAGACCTGGTGCACTGCGGGAGGGACGGGGGGAGTGGTTGGTGACTTGGCGGTGGGATGCCAGCCAGACCCAGACTTGGGCCAGACTGCCCCGCTCACTCTGAACTAGCTCAAGCTGCCCCCTCTCCTGCCCTCCCCAGGGTTACTACTCAGCTTTTAGGGTTTGTTACCCCCAGTCTTCCTGCCTCGCTGCTGCCTCTGTCTTGGTCTCTGCGGAGACTCTGGCCTCCCCAGCCAGGGGCAGCCGCAGACAGCGGCAGGCTTCCTCGGTCTCCTGTTGACTGCGCGTCACAGAGTTCACTCCTGCTCCTTGACAGCGGCGGCCGATGAGTCAGTGCGTCAATGGCGGGTGCATGGGGAGACCCCGTGGAGCCTCCACCCCGGGCCAGTCTGATGCTAGTGTTTCCAGCGCCCCTCCAACCCGCCTTCCGGTGCTGAGATGGATCGAGACTCATAATTCAAGAAATGAAATGAAAAATCATTTCCCTCCACCGAAGACACTATTAATCTCCTTTCTGATGGCAGGGAGACTCTTCTTGAAGGAGCTGTAATACTCAGGCAATGCAGCATCCAGCTGGCCTTTTGATCGAGTGCAGACCCATTCATGTCTGCCTGGCCAGCCTCCCGTGTACCACCACAACCTAGACCCCGGGCAGCGTGTTCTTCCATGTCACTCAGTGTCTGGTATTTTTTCTTCCAGCCACCCCCCAGGAAGCCATCACAAGTTGCTGGCGTGAATATAAGTGCACTTTGCTGTGACATGAAGCAGACAGGACAGACTGAATTGCTCTTCTTTCACCGATTTAGTCCATTGAGACATTTCTTGCTAAATTATACGGATAAGATAATGCACTTGAATAAAATTTGGGTGTTCTACTTTTATTACAGCGCCGATGTGATAAAGCTGAATTTTACAGATGTGCTTGCCAATGAGTAGAACATTCATTTTTTTTTAAGTCAAAGTCCATAAATGGGTGTGTATGAAGCCCTACAAGAAATTTCGAGTGTGGGAAGTCACTTACGTCTGAAGCATGGGTGAGAAGGAGTGAAGCAAAAGCCCGATAATTATCTGTAGGTGCGAGAAACATGCGTGAACAGAGATTCTGGTAAATACATGCTCAAATCCATCATCTTGCTCCCACTCTTTGAATTCATCCATTGATCAGGGATCCATTCTGTCCTGATCTAGAAGGTTCTGTTGTTCCCACAACCTGCTCCAACCAAGAAAGCAGGTGTTCCCTCCCAGCGGTGGCCTATAATTCCCATCCTGTCCACATCAAAACCTCCGTCCTCACCTAAGGAGACGTGCCTTTGTGAACGTGATGCTGCATTGCCACCCCGTTTACATCTCAGATCCCTGTTGTTGAAAATCAACCTCTGTCTGCTACACCAAGTTCACTGATAACCATCTGATTCTGCATTTCACCATGCCACCCCTACCATGTCCTACTTACCCACTCCGTACCCCCACTTCCCTTCTTGTAATGACTAATTTGGTCTTACAATCTAAAAGTTTATTTTTGTCTTCGTTTGTTCATTTGTTTGGTTTCTCCGGAGACCACATAGGCGTGAGTCATACAATATTGTCTTCCTCTATCTGGCTTCTTTCATCAAGCAAAATCCTCTCCAGGTCCATCTGTGTTGTTGCCAATGGTAGGACTTCATCTTTTCAGTGCTGAGTAGTATTCCACTGTGAATATACCACACATGTTATCTATTCATTCATCCACCTGTTCCTTGTTTCCAGTTCTTGGCTATTGTGAACAACACTGCAACAAAGATGCACTTCCATATACAGGTTCAGGTTAGTGTTTTTGTATTTGTCCATAAATGCTCCAAAAGTGGGGTAACTGGATCATATGGAATGTCTATGTTTAATTTTTTGAGGCATCTCCATTCTGCTTTTCACAAAGACTTGACAGCCCCAGTACCGTGAATCTGGACTCTCTTCTCCCCATATCAGCCACACTTGCTGCTTCTTGTCTTTTGGATAATAGCTATTCTCACAGGTGTGAGGCGATATCTCATCGTGGTTTTGATTTGCATTTCCTTAATAATAAGAGAAGATGAATATCTCTTCGTGGGCCTTTGGCCATCTGTGTGTCTTCTTTGGAGAAGTGTCTGTTCAGATCTTCTGCCCACTTTTTAATTGGGTTGTTTTTTACTGTTGAGTTTTTTTGGGTCTTTATACATTTTGGATATTTGCCCCTTGTTAGACACATGACGTGGGAAGACTTCCCCTGGTCTGTAGGGTGTTTTTTCTTTTGGATACAAGATCCTTTCCCTGTTCAGGAGTTTTTCAATTTGATGTCATCCCTTTTGTTTATTTTTTCATGTGTTCCCCTCACCGTGGGGGTGGAGTCCTCCCAAACATCCACCTACGTTTTCTTCTGTGTATTTTATGGTTTCAGGTCTTAGATCCAAGTCTTTAGTCCATTTTGAATTCATGTTTGTAGGTAGTGTGAGGTGCTTGTTTAATTTCATTCTGTTGCAACATGTTTTTGGAAGACGGATGTTCCAAACATTGACATCCTATTACACTTCTCTGCCTCTTGGAAAACCTACAGTGACAATATTTAAATTGGTGTTTTGTCGACCCACCCAAACCATGCTTAAATGTCCATTTAACATTAAACATTTTAAGGATATAATATATCAGGAGCTGTGGTCTCTGAGAATTTTTCACTGGTGAAATTTGGGAGGGACCCGGGTGTTGTTTTGGAAAGTTCAAAATAATATCTATATTTGATGCCAGTGTAAGCATACAAGATTTATAAAATCTGGATTTCAAGGGTAGTGGGGCCTCCCTGATGGCACGGGGGTTCAGTCTCAGTACTATCAAGCTATCACCAGCCACTGTGACCTGAGTTCAAACCCCGGCCGGGGGAGCTGATGCACATGGCACAGCAGACCTCTCCTGTCTCCCCGCTGCTCCTCTCAGCAGTGTGTTTCAGCAGATCCACTTGTTCTTATCCCCACTCTGTCTCTGGTGAGTCCTCTTACCCCCTGCATCTCTGGCCTGTACCCCAGTTCTTGTATGCATGAATAAATAAAAATAAATCTTTAAAAAATAGTTTTCTAGGGTAGTAACATTTTTAAAGTGAAGTAAAATCAAGTAAATCTGCATATGAGTGAGAAGTTTAATGGTTTACAAAAACCTTGACTTCTGTAGTGTCTTCTACTCTTCAGGAAAATGTTAACTGGCACCAGCTAATGCTTAACCATGATGGTCTTTGCCAATGAAATTTTTATTTCTAAATTCCCATGGCCAATGTGCTTCTATTTCCTCTGGAAATTTTGTTGCGGGTCCTTCTATTTTACAACTCTCTATTCCAATTGGACCTTAGGATCTTCGCCCTGAAGTCAAATGACTTAGCACAGGAAGACAGGGGGTAAGATTTAAATAGTAATGACAAAGATTTTGAAATATTTAACAATGGTAAGTTTTTAGTCATTTTTTCCAAATGTGTAAAATAAGCAAACACACTTTACAAAACAACAACAGTAAAAAGTCAGTGCACTAAACAGAGACAGTAAACAGCTGGTCGAAAATTGAATTGAACTTCATCCAGAGACAATAGAAAAAGGAAATTAAAGGCTTCACATTGCTTATAGCAGACCAGAGTAAAGCCAACTGCCTTTTGGGGTCATTAAAACATCTTGAACAATTTTCCAAAGATTTTTGGTTCAAGAAGCCCTAAAAGAAGATTTTGCCATGCAGAAATGTAATCCGTATGTTTCTGATTCATTTGTACTTAAGTCATCAAACAGTCTTGTGCAAGAGCTATTTGATTTCTAAGAAATCGTTGGAGCCTTCTGCACAAGTCTGTTCATTGTCTTTGAAGTAAGGGTTGCAGAACTGAAATCCTTGACTTGCTGTTCGAAACTGAGCTTTCAACTTTTTGTGCAATCATAAAAACCCAGATTCTAGAGGAGATTTTTCAGTGCAATCTATTCTAACATCCAACTCAAAGTCGAGTATCTCTTAGCAGTCCTTGGTAGATCAAATTTTGTTTCTTGATGATGTCCAGTGGCAGGGTACTCATTGTCTCAGAAGAAACCTTTCCCCAGCAAGCCTCATCCCCCTGTCCTCTGTCCTGATCATGTGGTGTCCACGATATAAGGTCAAGTGCGGTTGTGGCTGTGGCTGTGGCTCACGCATTGTCCACAGAGCTTCCTGGCACCTTACTGCTCGATGCTGGTAATTTGGAGATTTTCTTGATGTAGGGAACCTCTCTTTGGTTTGAAACAAAGGTTTGTCTTAGAAAAAAACGCTTTATTTAAGCTTTTTGTTTAATAGATAATAGACTAGACCATATTTTGCTTGAGTGTTTTCATGTAACCTACATCCTACCCCATCAGGGAATACAACAGGCTCAGTTTGTGAACAGAGGGACTGAATTCAGAGAATTAATTAGTTTTAATGAAGATGCATGACTGTAGAATGTTTCTTTAGTTCAAACCCAGTTCTCCTTCATTCTAGAGTCTCATCTTTCTCCTACATTAAACTGATTTACAACTGAAATTTCCTCATAGGCTCCATCTACAAGGAGTAAGTGTGACAAAACTAATCGGTTTTGCACACTCCCATGTGAACTTTGTGGCTTTGGATTTGTCTCGTTAGACATTAGGTTGAGCCACATAAAAGAATTGTTGTTGTCAGTTCAATGTCAGTAACTTTGAGAAACCAGTTTAACATAAAGAAAGATACCTTCACACTGGGTGGGCATTAAGTTTTGTGGTTGAAATTTCTGGCCGTGTACACTTAAGCGCCATAGACTAACACCTGTATTAAAATGTGTTGTATTAAAAAGTTGGGAAAGAAGAAGTAACAGTTGTTTGTCCAAGTGTGAAACTTAATCAAACAGATCCCAAACTCAAGTTCATGTGGAACAACATCAACCTTGGGGTCCTTCCCTCCCCCCACCTTACTTTATATGGAGGAACGAATCCCATCACCAAGCTCTGGCTGGGCCCTGGCATGCAGAGGCCAGTATGTCCCTTTCAAAGGCTTTTCATTGTTTGATGGAGATTATCTTCTTAATGCTTATGTCACGGTTCCAGCTCCCACGTTCTGACTTCCTGGCTCTAATTCTCGCTTCCCCCTTTCACTGCTCTCCTAATTCTCTTGATTCCTGGATGACACAATGACTTGCTAGTTGAAATGTGACTTCTCTTAACTCCCTTCTCAATATCTCTTCAGAATGTTCTTGTTTTCTCTTCCCAGAATGACAGCAGAATCTCTCAGGCAGAAAGCATCTCTTTGACAAGTAAACCTGGATTTCAATTTCAGAGTTCCCCGTACATCTCTGCTCAAATTAGCTGATTAATCATCAGAACTCTGTGTTGTTCTTAATATCTGCATTTTTATAATGATGTTTCCAACACTATGCTTAAGTGCTAGAATATTTCAAGGTAAGAGGGAAGATACTAGACTGCTATGTATAATTACTAAAGCAGCAGTCTTTATGAATAATTTAATCAACCTTCACTTACTATTTATCGAATGCCCACTTCATTTGAAAGAGAAGAAAGTTGCAATGGAAATTTTGGCTCAATTATACCTTCAAGAGTCCTTTTTTATGGAGAATTGGATAATACGAAAGAAAATAAGCAACAGCAGCATATAAGCCATAGATCTGGTTGATGATTGAAATGAGCTTTGCTATGAAAATCAGGAATGGTTGTACTTAAAGGGAGAATGGGTGAGAGACTGGCAAAATGCAGGGGTAGAACATTCTGGTATGGTAGATAAAAATTGCACCATGGGAATAGAGCTCTTTCTAAGCAAGGGATATGGATTGAGATATCACAAAACTGAGCTCAAACATGTCAACAGGAATTATAGAATCAAAAGTTATGGGGAGCAGAGGCACTTTGGAAATTGCCTTATTCAGACATCGTGAATTTGCAAAGAATTAAATCAAAGCTCCAGGGGTTCATGAATCTTTTCCCACATAGCCAGGACAGGACTCACAAGTCTGATCTCTAAATTCCATGCCTGTTCCAGTGATGTGGTTTATGCTGCCTTTGGTGTGTGTTAGAAGGACCGGTAGCTGTGGGTAAAATGGGGGCTTTGGAGATTCAGTTCCCCATGCCCACTGTGAATTCCAGACCCCAGGACTATCTGCCTGCCACAGGAAGCAGATGTGTGAAATCCTTGAAACCGAAATCCATCCATGATCGTGAGAGCCACACACCCTTCATTCAGTAAGACAATTCCATGTAAGAGAAAAATCCAAAGTGAGATTCCACAACAAAATTTCCAGTGTAATAAATGTGGATGTTAACTGGGAACAAAATGTTTGATTGTGGATCAGACAAGTTTCAGATCCAGGCAAGAGGAAACCTGAAGTTGGGTGGGGTGAGTACTAACTTTGGCAACGGTTGTTATTGATCTTGAGTATTAAATATGGATTGTGTATACAAGTGTCTATAATATAACGCTAAACCAAATCAAAGGCAGTCTTATTGGTGAAACTATAATTACTATTCTTCTAATTTATGATATCAAGGTGCCAAATCTCATTAAAGGAACGCATGAAGGCTCAATCATCATTTGAAAGCTTTGGAAAAGTTGCCATAAGAACTATCACAACTGGTTTTAGACTTCAGACTAGGGGCAGGGACTTAAAAGTTGGGCAAGTTCTCACAGGATCTTAGAGCTGCTATGTTTTCTCATTTCTCCATGAATAAAGAAAGATAGAGTGAATGACTATTATCTTAGCAAGAAAGTCAGGTAGAGAATTAGCTTGAAATACAAACTGCTAAAATACCATAGACTAAGTGCTTCCTTTATATTTTTCTTTTTAAATAACATATATTCTCCTTTTTAAGCATTCACTTTTCAACAGTATTAAACATAGTCATGGCACTAGACTTATCAGAGACATGGATAACTTGAGTAGGAAATAAAAAAGCATAAACTGGATGCCATCTTTATTTATTAAGCTTTTGTTTACACATCCCAATTACTAAATCTCTCAAGAATTTAGAATCCAATGAAAAGGAAAGAGGAAAGAAAGGACAAAGAAGAGATGCTAAAGAAGAATTTACTTTCCTGTAAAATAATCACACTTCTATTTTCTCTTAATGACTTATATTACTAGGAACATAGAGACAAATCCAACTTCTGGAGGGTAATTGAAACCTTTTGCTCTATAGAAGAATGATTGACTCACTCCCTGCCATAAGTCCTGGGGGAGATGGAGACCAGAACTCAGCCTGGAACCCAGATTTCTAGCTGTCTTTCCTTGTACTGGGGGAATGCTTTTTCTGCCAACTTGCTAATAGTGAGTTTCAATGGCAACAGTAACAATTTGATTTGCTTTTACAAAGACATCCAGTTGCTACCAGAGTAAAATTGGTCCTTCCAGACACTCATTTTCAACCTGCATTTTGCATCCATCCAGACTATTATAAATAGGAGAGACTTTGCCAAGATTTGCATAACTACCAAGCATCTATACAGATATGGTTGCCTTAGATCCTCTCAGCTACCTGTGGAAGAGTTAAATGAAAGCAAATGTCAGGAGGACCAGCTTCTTCCAGAGGTGACCATGTGGTTAAACTACAGATTTAGACCTTGAGCCCCAGCATCCTGGCCCCCCACACCAGCTCCCTGGGTTCAAGTCACAATGACTTAGAAGCAACCAGACAGTCTAGATCTCTTAAAACTGCTCATTATCCACATCCATAAAATTCAATCACTAGAATCCTGAGAATAAAAGAAACTCTCCTCACTTGATTTTATTAAACAAATGTTGGTATCACTCTCTTTAGGATGATTTGCTTACTAACACATAAAAATCCACGCGACTACCTGGTCTTCGCCTGTGTGAACAGTGGGACTATCCAGGCATATGTGGATGTTCAGCTCCTGCATGGAGAAGCTCAGCTGGACCGAAGTCTTCTAATTCTCCCTCCAAAGAGACTTCCACAGCAACAGACATTCCCTGAATGAAAAGAAAAAGTATTGCTCTGCAACTCTTTCTTTTATGATGTGTTGCCTATAATCATGTGACAGGTCTCTTTGGAATTTCCTGGTGTATTTACATTGTTCTTTCAATGGTTCTGCAAAAACCATTTTCAAATATTGTTCCACACTCTGGAAACCTATGAACTCATGATGTCCAAGGTGACTTAGGCAAGGATACTTGCATTCTCACGAATGGTATTTACCCAATTAAAACATTTCTATAAACAGAGATGTGAATGAGATGAGGGCAGAAAGAGCACAAGAGATTGAGGGGACGGTGCACGGGTGGAATGCTGGTAGGAACTCCCTGGGGAATACAAATGATGTCAAATATGCTTAAATAAATAAATAAAAAAGGCATTAGACTTAGTAGTGGCCATGCATATCTAATATTTATTTCTGGCATCTTAAAACTTATCTCATTTTAATTATTTTCCTTCCCCAGTGGTCAGCTGTGCTTGTCCTGCAGGTCTTCATCCAACGAAGCACCCCCTCCCTGTTGGTGGCGGATTATTTGCAAGGAACAGGGGCAGGCACCCGGCTCTCCACAGCTTGACAGCATGCAACTTGCTTTTTGTTTATTCCCTCCAAACACTCCCTTTCGGTTCTTTCTCTTTATGTCCTTCTGTTATTTTAATGCTTTCATTTTCCATTTCAACCCGCTGTCAGCATTTGCTGTGTTCAGCCCCCCACTCCCTGCACAGCATCCTCTGTTTTGTCGGCAAGAACAACTGTGATCCCATCCTGTGAGGTGGAAAGATGACAAGTTCAGGTGAAATGGATGCTATAAAAGCTACCTGCTTTTCTAACAGAGGTTGGGGCTATGTCTCCTCCCTTCCCGACTTGGCAATCTTGCTGGAGGGGTGACTCTTTTGGGGATTCGCTCCATCCCCTCCTCAGCCTGTCCGTGAAGCCCTCTTATGCAACCAGCATCATGTGGGAAGAGAGGATTAAGAGCATCATAATAGGCACAAAAATAGGGCCAATTTTCACATTACACAGCTAAATTGGAAAGGAAAGAAACAAAGACATTGGTGGATGAAATTAATGTAATTGGAGAACACTGTAGCCAAAGTGGTTTGTTTGCTCTAATCTTGTACACGATATAAAAATGCTCTTGTAAATGGACCCCAGCTGCATGTAATCACAGGCAGCGGCGAAACTGAGTCCGCGGTGCCGACCCAGGAGATCACCGCCCGCGAGCCTGCCCGGGGGGAGGCGGCCGATGTCCCAGGAGCACATGGGCCGTGCAAAGCCCTGAAGTCCCGTGGCCTGCCCGGGCCGAGGGGTGGCAATACTGGGAGTCATTTCCAGCCCCGACTCTCATTCCCTTTTAAATGCCGCTCTACCCAAGGGGCACAGATGCGAACCTCACGTTCCCCGTCAGCTCTCCACGGTACCAGGCGCCTCATCCCCAAGGCCTCTTAGGACTGTTTATGCCAATGTGGGGAGGAGAATTGGTGCCTTGTATGTTTTGGAAGGATTTACATGTGAAAGCTTAGGACACTGCTGGTTTTCTGCCAGATTTTAAAGGCCAACACACACCCAGATGAGTGTGCACATGTACACACACTGGTTTCAAGAGCAGAGAGAGATGTGGGCTTGTTCCGATTGCTTTGGAATACAGGTTCTTATATTTACTAAAGAATTAACTGGTTGGAGCTGTGAACACCTCAGTGACATCTGCAGCTGGTCTTTCTTTTTTTAATTATGGTTATCATTCTATTTATTTTTCTTTCCTCTTTTTCTTTCTTTATATATATTTGACATCAATTGTGGTCCCCATGGATTTCCCATCACCATCTCACCAGTGTACCATCACCTCAGTCCCTTGTGCTCTTTCTGCCCTCAATCCATTCAAGGAACTCTACTACACTGTTGGTGTGAATGCAAACTGGTCCAACTACTATGGAAAGCAGTGTGGAGGTTTTTAAACCTCCTCAAGCTACTAAAAATGGAGCTTCCATATGACCCAGCAATCCCACATCTAGAAATATACCCAAAAGATACAAAAACACTGATTCAAAAGAATACCTGCACCCCTATGTTTATTGCAGCACTCTTTAAAATAGGTAAGACCTGGAAACAACCTAAATGCCCCAAAACAGATGAGTGGATCGGGAAGCTGTGGTACATATACATGATGGAGTACTATTCAGCAACCAAAAAGGATAAACTAGACTCATTCATAGAAACATGGACGGAGCTAAAAGGGATGATGCTCAGTGAAATAAGTCAGAAGGCAAAAGAAAAATACAGGATGGTTTCACTTATAGGAGGAATATAAGGGAATCAAATAAGTGATCAAGGAAAAGAATAATAACAAACAATAAAAAAATCCACAACAATCAGAAACACTTTGTGGTCTTTCTATTAAACAAGAGCACGTGGCAGAGTGGGAATGGAAACAAAAGCAATAAGTGGCCTAATGTCTCTCCAGGAACATCTTCAAGGGGGTGGGACTGGCCAGGCCCTGGGGATTGCCTTTCTTGCTCACACAGCTTCCCTGCAAGGACTCGAGCGGAGGGGAAGCCACCAGCTAAGCAACCTCACCCTCACCGACTTTATTCGGATATTTGAGAGAGGATCCCAGTGATTTCCACAGTGACTCAAAGCATCATCTTGCTACTGCAGTGGAGACGGATGACACCACTGCATGGTGGAAACAGACCACGAGGTGGGGTGAGCTCCGACTCGGGACCCAACCTTCACCAGCAGGGAGCTGGTCTGACCAGCGTTCAGCCATGTCTGTACCAACCGCTCTTGGGGTGTGGCTCTGTGCACCATCATGATTTGATGCTGTCTTGGCGTCTGTACTACTTGCTCTTTGTCAGTGCCGCCGCAAGTGCTGGCTTCCAGGAGGCCCCACCCACCGCGAGCTGCTCTCCATCCCTGCCTGCCAGTTGTCACTCCCATGCAGCTGTGAGGTGTGGGTGTTGAATAAACAGATGGGCTTCTAAGCTTGAGAACTACTGACTTAGCATATCCCAGGCTGGCTTCTGCATGTGGGGGCCTACAATTTGTTCTGAGATCATTTCAGCTTTTCAAAATAAAACATTAGTTCGAAGGGGCATCTGCCCTCCTGTCCACCACGGCCCTATTCACCACAGCCCACTGAGGACAGCCCAACTGCCAGAGCACAGGAGGGGACTGGGGAGGTGGGGCATCTACACCAGGGAGCACCACAGGGGACGTCACCCAAAGGTGACTCTTCTTACAATTTGTTGGAGCAAATTTTCAAGCAGGGTATGGTGCCAACAGGGCACAGGGTAGGTTCCTGATGATCCCGGCAGATAGGTGAAGGAGGAGTCCTGGAGCCTTCAGTGGCCTTTTCAGGCTTTTTATTGCATCATTATATCGGAGGCGACCAGGTAATCAGCAGGCAGGGGGGCCGGGGGGCCAGGGAGCTGATCCATATGGTGGAGCAGACCCCTCCTGGCTCGCCCGCTGCTCCCCTCAGTAGCGTATTTCAGTGGATCTGCCTGTTCTGCTCCCTACTCTGTCTCTGGTGAATCATCTCACCCCCACACCTCTGGCCTGCACCCCAATTCTTCTATGCATAAATAAAAAATAAAGTTACTGCACCATAGTGTCCACTTCTTCATTATAGTGATAAAAGGACCTCCCTGATGGAGCAAGGGATTATGTTTCAGCACTATGAAGCTATCCTCAGCTACTGCAGTACAAGTTCGAGCTCCAGTCAGGGAGGGGACCCACATGGCACAGCAGACCTCTCTTCTCTCACCCGCTGCTCCCCTCAGCAGTGTATTTCAGTGGATCTTCCTGTTCTGCTCCCCATTCTGTCTCTGGTGAATCTCCTCACCCCCCCACACACACCTCTGGCCTGCACCCCAGCTCTTGTATGCACAAATAAATAAATCTTTTTAAAAAATAAACTGATAAAGAGAATCTATAAATCACACAAAACCAGCAGCCTCTCTCAGTTAAACTGAGTGAACACAAGGCAGAATTGAAATCCTGGCAGATGAAAGAAATCTGACATGTAGAAATGTACCTGGCAGGTGATGAGACTTTCAATGAGTTTTGTGTGAGTGAAGAAAGCCAAGTAAAGCTAACTGAAAGGAACTGCAGCCTTCAGCTCATCAGAACTAAACTTCTGATAGGAGATCATTCTGGAGTTTCTAACAACAGCCTTTCATGCTCCTGACTTGGGGGAGTGCCTTTCCCTAAATGGATTACAGCCACATTTGGCAACACTTATAAAAACAACGGCAGGGGCCTCCCTGGTGGTGCAAGTGATTAAGTCACAGCACTATGAAGATAGCCTCAGCCACAGCAGTGCAAGTTCGACCCCGGGCCAGGGAGGGGGCCCACATGGCGCAGCAGACCTCTCCTGCCTCCCCCGCTGCTCCCCTCAGCAGTGTGTTTCAGCTGATCTGCCTGTTCTGCTCCCCACTCTGCCTCTGGTGAATCCTCTACACCCCCTGCACATCTGGCCTCCACCCCAGTATTTGTATGCATAAATAAATAGATCTTTTTTTAAAAAACAACAATGCAAACTCGGGTCTTCTCATAGAGCGCGCACAGCCTCCTCAGCGAGGTCCGAGACCCAAAGTCTCGTGTTTTGAGCCAGAGCTTCTGTGACCTGCAGGCATGAGGGACCCGGTCCTATCACCGTTCATGTTAGCAGGAAACCTGTCGAATTGGTCGGACACAAAAGCGGGTGTGCTCTAGAAGTCAGCCCAGCGTCCAGGGTCTTCCACGGCTCCGCCCACCCAAACCGCCTTCATGTGGAGGGCTTCGCGTCACCACCAGAGAAGACCGGGTCACAGACGGCGTCTCTGCAGCCCCGGAACGTGAGCACCCACGAGAGAAAAATCAAGACACTTCAGGTTTGGTGTTTGCCACGCAAATCCTTTTGGGTTTATAGCTTCATACTATTTGGGTGTTATTTTATTTTACTTTTATTTTATATATATTTTACATTCTTTTTCATTTTTGTACAGTGTCTATTTCTCGCACCCATGAAATTCCCACCACCCATTCCCTCGTGCACCATCACCACAGTCCCTTGTGCTCTTCCCACCCATTTTGTTCCTTCTCCCTCCTCCCCCCCCTTGGCGATGTCTCAGCTTTATTGTTGTCTGTTGATTTTGATTTTTTATTTATTGTAATTGAATTTTTCCCCCTTAGTCCCTTGTTTCCTCTATATTTCTTGAATATCTTTTTTTTTTTCGCTTATAGAAAATGCAATGGGTATAATTCCTTCTAGTTCCATCCATGTTTCTATAAATGCCCCTAATTTCTCATTTCTGATTGCTGAATAATATTCCATCGTGTATATGTACCACA
>JAGFMF010012099.1:187891-323019 GCA_019455555.1 Galemys pyrenaicus | reverse complement strand
AAGGGACTGAGGTGATGGTGCACGGGTGAAATGGTGGTGGGTACCCCCTGGGGACTACAAATGATGTCAAATATAACTAATAATAAAAAAAAAAAGTTTTACTTAGCTGTCATTGACATACAATAAACTGTACTTATTAAAATGTAAAAAAAAAAGAAAAAGAAAATGCAATGGGGGTGAACTTGTTGAAGGGTGCCATTCAATGGGTGGCAGCAGTAATGGGGTAGCGGCAGTAACGGGGTGACAGCAGTGATGGGGTAACAGCCATATTGGTGACAGCAGTAAGCAGGAGAACAGCCGACTCTGACCCCTGCAGAAGACAAGGGCACTGCAGGGACAGGCAAGAACGTACGACGTGGTGTTCTGGAAACCACTCTGGAGGACTCAGCACTTTAGCTCAGCTTTAGACGAGTTTGGACACCCAGAGGCAGCAGTCACAGGAACTGCCTGGCCAGGTCCTAGCACCTGCCTGCTGGTTTGCACATGGGCATCGGGGCTGCTGGTGCTCACTGCACGTGTGTGTGTGGGGTCACTCCCTTAGATGATGGTCTTCCAGTGCTGATGATGTCCACGGCCCTGTCTCGTGTCCTCCTGAATCTCACTGGTGTGTGTGAGGAGTGAGCCCCGCTGCGCCTGGGGAGGACTGTGGAGCCGTGAGCTTGGCTGGTCGGATGTGCCAAGGCCGGCTCCCCTGGCTGGGGAGGGGTTTCCCTACTGCTTGTGTGGGCTGTGGACACTGCAGCTCCCTCGTGACTGTGGACATGCTGTTGAGTGCAAAGGGAGGAACTGGTGTATTTCTGGAGAGTGTATGAGGAAGTCTGGGATCTTTTTAAAAATGATTTATTTATTTATGATTATTTATGATTTATTTATTTAGACAAGAACTGGGGTATAGGCCAGAGGTGCGGGGGTGAGAGGATTCACCAGAGGCAGAGTGGGGAGCAGAACAGGCAGATCAGCTGAAACACACTGCTGAGGGGAGCAGCGGGTGAGGCAGGAGAGGTCTGCTGTGCCATGTGGGTCCCCTCCCTGGTCGGGGATCGAACTGGTGCTGCAGTGGCTGCAGATGCTTCATAGTGGGTGCTTAACCCCTTGTGCCACCAGGGAGACCCCTCTTTTTTTTAATGTCTGATTTCTTTCTTCTCCAATTGAATACGATTTACTATTTGTATTTTTTAGTCTAAAATATGCTGTAAAGTATACTTTAAAACATTTATGTATGCATATAAGAACTGGGGTGCAGGCCAGAAGTGTGAGGGTAAAAGGGTTCACCACAGAGTGGGGAGCAGAACAGGCAGATCCACTGAAATGCACTGCTGAGGGGAGCAGCAGGGAGGCAGGAGAGGTCTGCTGCGCCCTCTGGGTCCCCTCCCTGGCTGGGGATGGAACTCGTGCCTTTGCAGTGATAGCCTGAGACTCAACCCCTAGGCCACCAGGGGGCCTTGAGTCTTGGCCTGAACTCTCTGAACTCTCCCCAGTGAATAAGCACAAATGGCCAGCCGCTCAGCGGTAGAGAGCTGATGGAGTAGCCCCAGGCCTCGAGGGACAGAGGACAATTACCCACACTCAGGAACCAGGAACTGTGCGTGTCTGTGAAGAGTCTGAGGATGCAGGGCTGGAAGCAAGATGTGGCAGCGCGGGCTTGAAGTCATTGTGGTATTTTTAAAATGAGAAATCAGGGCATGTGCAAGAAGAATTTAAAAAGAGTTCATCAGAGAGAGAGGGCAGTTGGAAAAGAATAAAAATGGGGAATTGCACTGAGCATAAAAGATCAATTAAATAATCAAAGTCGAATGATGCGATGAGAACAGAAAAGGAAAAAACGTGAGTTGACCCAGAAAGGTGCATAATTTTTAATCGTGACTAGATAATGATAGATAACTTTTAATTACTTCTTATAATGAGGAGTTTATTTAGAAGGATTGTGTTTTCGACATAGATTTGAGTTTTGTAAATAGAAAGACGAATGTTCTAAAAAATAAAAACAGGTCTTCAAAAGCATTTCTGTGCTTTCTACAATGAATAGCAGAAAAACACCTTAAACAGAAAAAAAAATTGGGGACTTTCTTAAAGATTCTTAATAGAAAGAAAAATCATAACTGGTAATTAGTTCATTGCAACCTGCCCAGAGGGAGGTTGTCTCAACCTGCCCAGGCAGAAGCAAACGAGTATTTCAAGAAGATAGTTAAAAATAATAGGGAAAATGCCGTAGGCGTTGTTAGATACACCTGTATCCAAAATAGCTGTGCAGTGTGAAGGTGGGAGCTGGTTCTGAATAGCCAGGATGTGTTCCAAACGCCTTTGTTTGGTGTCTCCGTTGTGAAACTCACTTGTTGCACCTGGAACCGTGGACAGGTAAGAGAAGCCACAGCATCTCAGCGCCTGCCACATCGCCCATCGGAAACCACGTCTGTGTGATTTGTCGATATCACCCGGTGCTACTGTGCCAACCTTGACTGCTCCAGATTCACACCTGGAAGATTGATGTATTTATTGCTAACAACTAAAAGGGTGCTGGGAATTGAGTACTAACACCTTTTCCATAAGCAAAAGGAGCTTTATTTCCTTCGGTAATGATGCCAAGCTTCGTGAAATCCTCCTCTCTCTCTTTTTTTTAATCACTTGCGTCTTGCTCATATAGAGTGAAGCAGTAATTCCCTTGCATTTAGAAGGAGCCACAATCTTCAAGTTGCATTGTGCATTTTTGCTCACCAGTTAGGAGTCTCCAAACTGTCTGACTGAGGAGAAACCATCCCGATGGGATTGAGGCCACCTGGAATCAGCAGGGGTTGAGATGTTAAATGTGAACTTAACTTTAACACACACGCGTATGTGTAAATTATGTATTTCCTTGCTAACATGTTTAAATATTTTCAGGCTGGGAGTTTCCAAACCTGGAGTCACCTCTCTCAATGCAGGAGCAAAGTTAGGACCGTAACGTCAGTGTGGACAGGGGCTACCACTATCCCCAGAATTTTTTTTTTAGATATTCAACTCTATAGAGAGCTATATTTTGTTTATTATTTACGAAGCACACATGAAAATATTATGGAATATAAATAGCTTCTCTTTGGATTCTTGGAGATCAGAAATGAAATGAATCCTGACTCTTAAGTTATTGGTTTTTATGTGTGTTATTATATTCAGTTATCAATATCTAATAGTGATTACATAGACAATTAGATATACGATTAGATATATTAGATGATTTACATAGAAAACAACTTTCCAAAACTCAGCAGAAATAGTTCTTAGACTGTGGAAAATATGGAGGGACCAGAGGGGAGGGCTAGGGGAGGCAGGGACACAGGGTGATGGGGTGGTGGGTGCATTAAATAGGTGTTGTTTTGTAATCATGCAGCTTTGTAAACGAATGGCGGATCAGTCTAGTTTGATTAAAAATGAGAAACACTTTGCCAAGCTACTCAAACATGCATTTTATTCAGCACCTACAATGTATCCTCTGTCAGTCCTGGATCGCCAAGCTTTATAAATCCAGACCCACACCGTCTGCCCAAAATCCTGGGTGCTGGTATGTCTTGCATTTCTAGTTTATTTTCCACGTCTTAGGAGCAGACACAGCCTGAATCTCCTCTCGCAAAGCCCCTCCCAAAACTTCCAAGATTGATATACCCACAGGACACGTCTCAACCCTCAGCCCCAAACAGATAAAAACTGAAGACTATTTCATGTTGTCAAGTAGTTTTGCTGCCAAATTAATTCATGTCGGGTAAGACCTGGCTGTCAGTTTTACACCCACAACATACATGTGTCTGTCCTGTGTGTATGCCCAGACCTGTGTGTGTGTGTGTTATTAGTGGTAACTGTGTATGAACTCACAGCTTGTTTCTCCTTCCAATAGAAAATAATAGAAATCAGTATTTTAATTCTCCCGTGGACAGCAGAGGTGCACTAAAAACACAGCAATTGTCTAGCAGGGCGATTACTCCTATAAGCTATCAAGAAGTTGGGTGAGAGGAAAGAAGATTAGTTCCAAATCTCCCTGCAGTTTTTTTGCCTGGATGTTTTGTTGCAAAGATGTTTTGAGAAAGGTTCGTAGGGATAGGAAAAAAGCAGGTTTTTCTCTAAACGAAAATCCACATTTCCTCCTAATCTTGTTTTCATCTGCAGTGGTGGAAAAGGAACATTTTTCATCTGTTCACTAACATTTTGAAGTAGATGAACAGGCTGGAAGGAGCTGGCGGACAATTCCTTTCCCTGCCTCTTCTTCCCTCTCTTCTTCTCCCCTCCTTCCTCTTTCTCTTTTTTCCCCCTTTTCTTTCTTGATTTGCTTTCCCAGATCGGCTCATTCATTAAATGGAGGAGACGTTAAAATGCACCCGTTGCTAAGAGGTTGTAAGTGTTCTCCGAGTACCCAGCCTCGGTGATGGCACCGCTTAGCTGCCCGGGCATTGGCCCTGTTGCCCACCTACCTGCTCCCTCTGTGCCCTGGGCCCCTCCCCCTGCAGCACCCCGCACATGCTCTGCCGAGGAGTCAGAGTCAGCGCCAGTCCCAGCGGCCTCCCCGGTTCCGAGCTGCCCGCAGAACCAGCCATGCGCTTGTCCAGGCCCAGCCTTTCGAGCCCAGTGTCCGTGTGGGAGAGGATGGTGGGGCTGGAGGTGCGGCTGGTCTTGGAGCTTCCTAGATTCAAAGGGAGAAAATGTGAAGCTGTCACCTCTCATGACGTGTGACGCTCCCTGCTGGGGTCTCAACTGCTCTAACCCTCGGGGCTGTTCAGGACGGGGGTGGGAGGCCAGGGGCCAGCTCCAGAACTCAGAGAGGGGTGAGCAGAGGGAGGGAAAGTTCCCACAGACTGGACCGAAGCATCCGCAGCTGTTTTTGTCATTTTTCGTGAAAAGCGCTGTGTTCTGATGGGGTCATAAGATTGCAGCAATTCTCCGTTGTCCTCCTTACGTTCCCATGTCACGGCTCGTTCACCTGGTGAAGGGGTCAGATGACATGCAATTATGAGTCGGAAAGGGAAGCACACGGGTTTCTCGGGCTTCCGGCCAGCCCCCAAAACGTATAAGCACATAAAAAGGCAGAATAAAAAACCACTACAACAAATAATGCAGCTTTCCAAAGCTCTGGGCAGCCCGCAAAGTCAGATATAAAAATACAGGCAAGTATCACCCTTCATTTCCATTCCTGCAGACTCGAAATACTTCGTGACGAACATCGGTACCCAGAAGAAATTTTGCAAATTAGAAACGGAATTTTCTTGACGTTTTAAGGCAATTTTTCCTGAAGGAGAAAGCAGGCTTAGCTTTTCAGTGACACAGAAAATTCCTATCATTTCGCTTCGTTCCAGAATTATATTAATGGAGTTTTTGTCATGGGAATAAATTAAAATGGGGCATACGGCACAGGAAACGTGCTGATATTTCTGCACCCTGTCATTTACAAAACAGTCTCGGGTAGAGGCTTCTGGCCTGCCGTCCACGTGCAGGCTGAAATTCATTCAGCGAGGAGCGTGTGGCTGGTAAAAGATTCCATTTAGACTTTCTCAGAGCAAGTTTATGAAAGGATCTCTTCTGTTTGGATTAGACCGGCTATTTCCTTGCAGCTATGTGAATTTGTATTTAAGTCCTAGAGTTTTCTTACAAAAGGAAGAAAAATAACGAAGACTGCAAAAACAGTGAGCTGCTCACTTAGCAAAGAGAACCACGGTGATATTTCGAGCTTGATCCAAATATCTGAGCTTTAGGATTTCTTCCTAACCTGCTGTCTTTAGGTGAGAATCTGTTAGAGGCTAAAATAGACCGTTTCACTAAGTCTGTCTGCAAGCGAGGTGACACAGGTAGGAAGAACAAGACGCTGGCCTGACAATAGGAGTCAGATATAATTCGATGCAGGCAGTATTAAAATGGAAGAATTGGCATCCACGTATTTATTTATGTTTAATGAGCTTATAAATGTTAAAGGAGTAGAACATAAATGTTTGAAATGATTCTAGGATTTGGAATTGCTTTGATTTTTATTGTAGGCATTTCCCCCCAGCAATTGAAACGGTGATGTGAATCTACAGATATCAAACAAAAGCATATCCCAAAAACCCCAAACCTGTCTAGTCAAAGCTCCTGTGAATGACAACCTTCCAAAACGTGTCCTTTTCTGGAGCTGTTTTAAGAAGAAAGATAAAGACGCAGCAGCCAAGGTAACTATCATTTTGTTTAATATTTGATTATACCCTCACATTAAACTGACATTTAAAAATTTTTAATGGAAACAATTCTGAAACCACACATTTATCAGATCTGGAAAACTCTCAGATGGCTGCGCGGGAAGGGGGGCCCAAGGGTGGGTGGGGGTGAAGGGCAGGCTTCATCAGCACCGCTGCCGGGACAAGTGTCCAGGGCGCGGCTCCTCAGCTCCTGCGAATTTGTGTGCTTTCGTTGAAATGCTGCAAAGAGCGCACAGCCCCCCCCACCCCACCCCTGGCTGCCACATGTGCATTTACTCTCCACGCAGATGAGAAAAACAACCACCGTGTCTCGGACGTTCCTCTGAGGGAAAGCGCTGGGCACCGGACGTCCTGCCCTGGACGCTGGCCTTGGCGTGCAGCCGCCGGGCACAGGGCCGGGGGCGGAGCTGGAGGACAGCAGGCCCAGCTCCCCGCTCAGGCGAGCCGCCAGCTACGGGCCCGGAGGCCTCTGTCATCAGCCCCTCACCCGGCGGTGGTGCAAACTCATTTAGCCCCATGCTGGACTCCATTAGGTCAGATTCGCATCAGATGGTCCTGTGTGGCTCCTGGGCAGTGGCCCTGAGTCGGGGGGCAGCAGTGCTCAGTGCCACGGGGGCGGAGGGGGGATGCTGCCTCCTTCCCTGCAGACCCCAGGCACAGGCGCGTGGCCCAGCCCGGGCTCCGGCTGCGGGTGTGACCCGGTACCATGGAGAAGGGGAGAGATTCGTCCTCCCCGCGTGTCTGCTTGAATCTCCCTGCTCCGGAGAAATAAGACAGAGTGGGAAACGCACTGAGCTGAAGGCAGAGCGCAAATGCCAGGCAGGTTCACTGGAACCCGAGCTGCAGCCAAGCTGACACCGGCAATTTTTTTCAACCTCAGAACTGTAATAAAAAGTCAAGGAAGCAAGGGATGTCCATCCATCTAAGAGCCAGGATGTGGCATCGCCGGGAGCTCTCTCCCACCACTTCTTCGGGAAGTTTTGTTAAAAAATACACAGGAATAGAAAGGAGGGGTTCAATGGAACGGATGCTGGTGAGCAAAATAGGTTTTGTAGGAAAAGAATCTGAAACTTAAATCTTACCAGAGATGTGTCCTGGGGTCGGAGGGAAGAAGGGACTTTCCTCATTGAATGTGAGTTTGTTTCTTTTTTAAGTCAGTAATAATTCTAGCAAGAAATACAGAGGAAGAAAAGATAGCAACCACTGTTTTTTTATTGTTTTCTTTTTTTAAGACATCAGATTCAATATTTGAATCTCTGGTTATTTTAAAAGTTGGCTCCATTGCTGTTTGATTGAGCTGTTGTGCTTTCTTCTCTGAAGGTTTTTCGAAAACATAATAGAGCCCCCAAATTCTTCTCTGTTAATTTTTTCTCACACTGCTATGAATTCCAGAGCAATGACCCATGATCTCAGAGAAACAGAAACTCTATTTTCATTCTCCCATTTCACTCATTGAACTAGTTTTTTGCCTATTGATGGTAAATGTCCTTACTCTATAAACAAATCTGGTTTGTGGTTCGATGCCTCATAGTGAATGATAGGGGTGGAACTGACTTTGTCACCCTGTGCTTCTCTGTCCAATACCCTGAAACGTATAGGTCGTTCAAATGACACGAAGCCAACAGATTGAAAGAGCAGAAGGAATTGTCTTGATATCACCAGATTTTCATGCAGAACCTATTTAAAATATACTTAACTGTCTAGAAAACACGAGGAAGTAACACCGCCACCAAAAATCAAGGCTCATTCTTATGAACCCTGAATGTTGGGCAACAATTTGGGGAACGTCGGAAGTGTTTGCTCCTCCTCTCTTTAGAAGTGAGTGACTGTTTTGCTGAGATGTTCTGGCCTCTTTCCTCCTCCTGTTGGGGGATGAAGTATACAGTTTCCTGTAGGTCGGCAAAGCAGAGGGCACTCCCTGGGTGCAGCCAAGCCCTGGCCCTGCCTTTTCCGCCAGCCGCCCCCACCTGCTTGTCAGCGACACCTGCCTCCTCACCCCCATTTATGTCAACCTGCAGACATGTGAGGGAGCTTGTCTTCAGGTGAGCCCTTTAATGGAATGAAAAACAAAACTGTTGGCATGCTCAAACATCCTTTTACCTATTTAAATAGTGGAATTATCTGGAGAGGAAATCTTTTTTTTTTTTTTAACTAGGCATGAATGCTGCAACTATATTGTAAGACTTGTTTAAAGGAGGAAAGTCGGGGCATACATGCAAAGATGAAATAAGCCAGGAGCCCATCAACACGGCAATAAATATGAAACGGATTTCTGCTGAACCACTGAGGTATCAAGATCAGCTTGCTCTGGGTTTTAATTTCAGAAGCAGGGCCAGAGGAGGTGCGAACATAATCACTGAGGATGTATCAGCTGTATGACGCCCAGACAGCCCGCTGCATCTCTCCGGAAGTCTCAGATACAGTGTGGCTGCTGGGCGGGAGCTGGAGCTCCAGGTGAGCGAGCCGGCAGGTCCTGGAGCAGGTGGGTTGTGTTGAAGCGCCACCTACTGAAACTTTGCGCCCCCAGCGCAGGCGCCCTGAGTTTGCATTCACTCCCTAGCATTGGCAAAACTGGTTCAGGGAAAAAAAATGACATTACAAATGAAATCCTATTTTTGGCATCAGGACTCTAGAAGTGTGTCAGCTTCAAACTTTACTGATTACAGCAGTTTGTCGATGTTAATGCTTCTACGCGCTCCCTCTTCCCCAGAATGAAAGCAGAGAGGGCTCAGCTTGCCAGCCCCTGTAAAAGAGGGTCCTGTATGGGTATGGGGGGCAGAAAGGGCGAGGTAGGGGAGTTGTCCATGCAGGTTACACATTTGCAAGATTTTGTTCGGGATGAAATAAATCGGGGCAAAAATGATACACCCTCACATGCAGAGCGGGGACAGAATATTGTCGTCCAAATGAAGGTGATAAAGTGGACACTTAGACTTTTCGGTATGCAAAGTCTAATCTCTTCCAGCTGGCTCCCTGCCTCATATTTAAGGAGTTCAGGCAGAAAGGGCTATTCTACTCCCTTGTAAGTCAGAGGAAGGATGTTTTCTAGACACATTTCAAATACACCAGCCAACCCCTGACCAAACAGTCTTCAGCACTGATCTGGAAACTGGTGGAGATAAATCTTTTTCTTCAATTTTATTTTATAAACTAAGTTTTTTTTTTCTTACGTTCTTATCATTCCCATAGTTGTACATATTTTGAAGGCGCTTAAAACTGAATATCATGCTTTATTTTTGTGGGTATGATGAAATGAAGTTTTTTGATGAAATGATGTTGTCTTCTTTCTAGAACGACATCTCAACAATATAGTGGAACATTTCCCCTCCAAACTAGGCTTGGTCCTGAGGCAAATCTCTCAGCCTGAGAGCATATGGGATTCTGTTTGCAAAATTTAGAAGAAATGATTGTTTTGTTTTTCTTCTGGCCTCATTTTTCAAAGTTATGCAAATATCAAATCCATTCTTCATAGAGGCATAAACTATCTATTTAAACAGTATACCACAGGCTAATTCTGACAGTGCTAATATAAATTTCTGGATAAAGATAATTTATATACTATATGTTTTTAAATAATCAAAGTAAATGTTTCCATGCATGATACATTCTTAAAGGTCTCTCTGCTAAATATATGTTTGTATGATCTATGTAACGGTTATGCGGTAGGAGACTCATTTTTATCCTTAACTACTGTGGTAATACGTTTTCACGGTCGCCGCTCAGGCTACAATCTTTTATTATGTTGACTTTTAGGCCCGCGAACTTCCAAAGGTACGAGTCCTGGTCTCACTCACACTCTAGCCCATAAGCAGCCTCTGGCAACGATGGTTTCATTGCCAAAGTCAAAATTAAGTCATATTAAGGAATTTGTGTAAAGCTACAAAAGATTAAACAAAAATGTTAAAAAAAAACGACTTAATCCTCTTTCTCACAGAGCATTGTCTGATTATGTATCGGGTTTCCATGTAACGAGAACTTGTAATTTAAAGACTGAAAGTATATATTTTAGAAAGGGTTCTAAATATGTTCAGGCCGTTGTCCTTAATCAGAATTGAAATTTGCAGCCTTGTGAGGCAAAAAAACACACAAAAAACAGGGGGTCACTTCTGTGGCCTCCACCAACTCATCTAATTTTGTTTTTTATGGGTGTCTTTCTCCCCATGAAATGAGTGTCCTGAGAACTGTAAAAATGAATACATTTCCCATAAAAACGATGAAAATAACAGGATTGGGTGGTGGAGGTTTTTAGTGAGAGCCATTTCTTTTTTTAAAATTAATTTCTTTTTTATTTTTTCTTACAATGTTTGCTTTCTTTTCTGTGTGTAATTCCCATAGAATCTCCACCATCAGCTCACCCGAGCACCGTCACCGTAGTCCCGTGTGCTCTTCCCGTCTCTGCCTTGATCCCAATCCCTCCCTCTTCCATGCAGAATGCCTCAGACATTTCTAAAGCCAAGTTGCAGCTGCTAAATGCAAGTCTGAGATTAGGCTTGACCCATCTGAAGCGACATGTGGCTGAGGAAGTTGTCGCTCCTGCAGCGCAGTTGAAATACTCCTCCATCTTGAGGAGCCCTAGAGACAGTGCCGGCTCCAGAATTCCCCACGATCCAAATCCAACAAATCCAGGAAGTGATTTGTTCAGAGAAACTTGTCATTTTACAATGCATTTTATTTGACAGTATTTCCAATATCCGCCACAACGGAAAAGGACTGTGAATACCTCAAACACCCCCACCCCGAAAAGCAACCACCCCTGTCATGGAAAGTCTCTCATTTAGTGAAATTCCCCAGTGTCAGCTCTGTCCTGGCCCACGAGCCGGCAACCCAAATATGCTGCGTCTCAGCGCTGCAGCCACCCGGGGAAGCAGCAAAGCGCAGATGCCACTGGCCAAGTTGGCAGGAGCGGCTCCCCGTGTTCTGCATCTCCCGCACCGCCGCACTCACTCCCCTGTCTGGCCAGAGCAGAATCCTCTGTGAGCCGGTGGCCTTGCCTGCTCTGGTCACTGGTCTGGCGCCTGGGGGAGCACAGTACTGTGGGGAGCATGCTCTCAGCGCTCCACTGGGGGGCTACCACCCAAGGCTGCCACTGTTCCTGCCCACACACCACGTTCTGTGAGTCAGTCTAAACCTGTCTATCTAGATGAGTAAGAGCACGGGCCAGAGTTTCTTTGTTTTTTTTTTTTTTTTTTCATTCCTTTCCTCTTTTTCACCTAACTGCTAATATTTAGTGGCACCAGTTGGGGTCTCTAGGGCTACAGAAAATCAATAGGCTTGCAGAACACTTTTCTCAAAAAGGGACAGAAAGTTATCTATTTTACTTTATCAGTAAGGGAGCTAGATAGCAGAGAAGCACATGTTGAAGTTGGCAGAAGTCAAATAACTACCACAGTGCCTGGCTTCTGAACCAAAGCAAAAGATTAGGGAGCGAGAGGAGACCAAAGCCTGCCATAATGAGTCCAGCCCTGGAATTGTGCAGTGCACAACCTGTGCAACAGTGCCCAACACACCTCTTCATCTCCAGTAGCAAGAAAATCAAACTTAAAGGATAGGTGGCTATGTGGACTTCCAGCTATTGAGTCCAGGAATTTCATAGGCACCAGGAGCTGAGAGAAGGAGGAGGCAGCTGGTGATCCAACCTTGCTTCTCTCCCGAATAACTCCCCAGTGGTTACTCTAAAGAATGAAGCTCCACCTGGGTTGGAAATAATAACTATTTACAAGAGGATACACAGATGACAGAATTCTGGTGGACTCTTGCACATGCCTCTTAGCTCCCATTTCAGTAGGCAGGAGACACAGAGGGTTCACCTGTGGGGAGGCAAAGGGCTGTCCTCTGTGGCACCTGGTTCTCTTCACTCTTAGACCATTATCTCAAAACATTTTGTACTTTCAAAAAAATATTTGTACTTTCTTCACAAATCTCAAAGTCAGCTTAGTTTGCATAACTTATTAAAAGACCAGCATATAATCAGTATTTTTAAGGAGTTGTTCTAATTTCATGTATTCTGGATTTCATTTAAAGAAATCTGGAAGGTGGGCCTCCCTGGTGGCACAGTGGGTTGAGCACCACACTGTGAAGCGTCCATGGTACAGAAGTGTGAGTTCGATCCTAAGCCAGGGAGTGACCCACACGGTGCAGCAGACCTCTCCTGCCTCTCCCACTGCTCCCCTCAGCAGTGGATTTCAGTCGATCGGCCTGTTCTGTTCCCCACTCTGTCTCTCGTGAATCTTCTCACTCCCCTGCATCTCTGCAGCTCTGGCCTGTACCCCCGTTCTTATAGGCATAAATGAATACATCTAAAAAAATAAGATAACTAGAAAGTATAAATCCATATGTTTCTGATTCAAAATTCTATGTTCACTTATAACTGTCTCACACAGTCTTTACACATAGTGTCTTATACTCCATCGGTTGAAGGTTCTAGATGTAAATAATCTGATTCTTGTACTTTTTAATCATGAAAGTTTGTGCTTTAAAATACCTCCTCTTTGCCCAGATCAAATAGCTAATTTTTGTGTTCTCTGCAGAGAAGATTGTACTAAGAATTAGAATCCTAAATGCGGACTAAAATTTTTTTCTGTATAAAATAGCAAATCATGTAGTTAATTAAAAAATAAAAACGTTTCTGTACTTACAATCAAACACCTGAACTATAACCATTTAAAGACTATTACTCAAAAATCTCTCTATATAAAAGAAAAACATTAAATATTGGTAATTAACCCAAATAAAAATCTATGTGATATCCGTTTGTAGTTATTCATATGACTTTTCTAAACTTCAAAGCCGTGGCACCTAAATGTTTGTCCAAATTTCCCCATTTTCGTTTTAACTGTGGTTATTTAGCTTGTAAAGCACAACGTTGGCCTAATTTTCAAGCTCTAGACCTTATTAGTGAACAAATTTCTATATTTAGAACCTCATATTAGTACTTGATTCTTCACATACCTAAATTTTAATGCCAAGCTCCGGATTTAGGCCCTTAAATGCATATTTCAAGCCGCCAACTATTTCTGGTTGTAATTGGATCTACCGGTGCACGGAGATCATAAAGCAGATAAGATATGCCAAAAATGTTGACATAAAAGTTTAAGAGCAGAAGGGAGCAGAATTTCATTTACCTCGCTGCCGTAATCCTCCCAAACCCTCAAGTTATCATTGGTAATTAGTAAGCTTTATAAATTAGGTTACTAAATTAGCAGATCAAAAATAATACCGAGGATTTTTTTTCTTGAATTAAGAAACCTTATGTTTATAATAATCCTGCTGGATTTGCAGCAAAAATGTTGGCAACCAGCCAAGTGAGCTGATATCTATTAACTTACTTCTAGGAAGGCAGAAGTGAAGGTAAACACAGGAAACAGAAAAAAAAAAATGATACAAATTCTGTCCCTATAGAGGATGCCCAAGATCCAGAGAACTCAGGACCCCGGTTGGGGAGTCTTTCCCCAAGAGGCATCTCCTGCGGTCTCTGCTGCAGGCAGGGCTGGGGCGCTAGTCCTCTGGCAGATGACCCCCCCCCACCATGGGTACCAGTGCTGCCCTGTGCAGTGTGCTGTTCTTGGCATTTCCACAGCTCCGTTTTGCCCTCAGAAGGCTTTGCCCAGAGACCTGCTGTCTGGCCCCTTACAGGGATCAGTGGCGGGGCAATCTCATCTGCATTTACAGGTGAGACAGAAGATGGAGCTTTCTGGGTCTCTGTGTGATATGAGGTCATGATCCCAACGTGCTGACTCATTCTGGGGGGACAGGTTACCCTTATGACAATGCCAACCGCATGCAACCCCAACAAGATTTCAGGGGAGAACCCCCACATTGGGGAGTATGAGCGTCTGGTTAAACTGGCTGGAAAAGGGGAAGATCACAAACCTAAGGTGAGGCGTAAGACTAGCGGTGACCTCGCAGGTGCCTAGAAGTTTCCTTGTGGAGTCAGCTCGTAGGAGAGGAGAGCTGCTTCTCCAGGCACAGCTTCTGGTGGCAGATCCCAGACCTGGAGGCGGCTTTAGAGCCCCCAAGGGCCAGGAAGCCAGGAGAGCTCAGCCCGGCTTGTTCTGGCTCCTAGAGCCACTCTGCAGAGCCTGACTCAGGGCCACCTGTCGGCTTCAGTCCGGGCTTGGCTCCAAGAGCGCGCTACCCAATGTGCATAGACGCTGATTCCTCTGTCGCAAGGTGCAGGGGCAAGGAGGCAGGAGGTGGGGCTCCCCTCTGTGGCCCTGATGTGGGGCTACAACTGGCTTTGCAGCAAGTGGGAAGGGGAGGATTGACCAGCAAAGCTTGATTGGTCAGACATGGGCGAGAGCCTCCTTTGCGCCTACAAGGCGTCACCCGTTAGCAGACGTCTACCTGGCAGTTGGCCTCGTTGCTGCTGTGAACAACATGCTATTTAGCTCTAGCTGCGAAAAACAAGCCCTCCAAGGGATGTCAGCTATGCAGAATTGCCTCTGCTGTGTAGTCTACAGGCGGAGGGAGAATGACCTTGGTTTTGTCTGTTTATCAGAGACAAGTGCTCACTGGCTGGTTGATAACTCAATGTACGAATGAGAAGCCGTCACCTCTACGGCGGCCAGGGCCATCGCAAGAGCAACACAGTCATGCTCTGCGCTCCTTCAGGTCACAGGATTCAGGATTCAGGACAAAGCCCTGGACGCCGCGGGTGATGATGCGAAGTCAAGAGGCCCACTGCCTGGCATGCATAAAGACAACTGTATGTTAGTGGCACTTTGGAAAAAGAAAGGATTTATTTGGGTCTCTCTGGTGGGGCAAGGGGTTAAGCACTGCACTGTGAAGCATCCACAGCCACTGCAGTGCAAGTTTGATCCCCGGCCAGGGAGGGGACCCACATGGCACAGCAGACCTCTCCTGCCTCGCCCGCTGCTCCCCTCAGCAGTGTGTTTCAGTCCATCTGCCTGTTCTGCTCCCCACTCTGTCTCTGGTGAATCTTTTTCCCCTCTCATGCCTCTGGCCTGTACCCCAGCTCTTGTGTGCATAAATAAATAAAAATATTTTTTCCTAAAAATTTATTTACGCACTCAAGATTTGGGGTACAGACTAGAAGCATGGAGGGGGATGATTCATCAGAGACAGAGTGGGGAGCAGAACAGGTAGATCGACCAAACTATACTGCTGAGGGGAGCAGTGGGGAGGCAGGAGAGGTCTGCTGTGCCATGAGGGTCCCCTCCCTGGCCAGGGATCAAACTCGTGCAGAGTGACTGCGAACAGCTTCATAGTGCTATGACTTAACCCCTTATGCCACCAGGGAGGACCCTCAAAAATATTTTTTTTTTAAAAAAGGAAAGGGTCTATTTGTGAGTCAAACGGCAAGATGGATGGGTGTTTCCCCACCCGGGAAAGGGGAGGGAGTTATATCCATTTGGGGAGCAGGTTGATTATTAGCTAAGGCATGGTTAAGGGCAAAGGAATGAAGACTTGGTTGAAGTCAGAGCATACTTGCCGTCCTGCGGGGGAGGGGAGGCCCTTTCAATGGCATCTCTTCCTGGTGGCGAGCCCCTCTCCTCTCAATGTGGTCCAAGTGGTTCCTTTCCCTTTTTTTTTTTTTGTTTATTCTTTTGATTTCAGTTCCACATTCATGGTCTCTTGGTTCTGGTTGAACAACTTCCAGGGAGGTGCCACCCTCTGTGGCTTCTGTGAAAACAAACTACAAGGATAGGAAAGACAGTTCCCCATGGGCAGCTGTTTCTGCTGGTGCCAGATTAGCCACTAGCTCAGCGACACACCTGTTACCTCTGACCACTAGACACGTGAGTCTCAGCCTCTGTCCTGCCATCTGCGCGTGGAACCTGGGGGGAGGGAGGCTGTGGGTGCTGATGGCATCAGAGGACGGGCTGCACCTTGCATCTGAGGAACCCCGGTGGCCTGAAAGAACTTCACAGCATCGTCCACCAGCAGACATGTACTGTGACTGACCAGTGAGGATGCACTCAGCCAGGAGCGCTAGAGCAACAAATGCAAGCACTTTCTCGGGATACACCTGGACATAAGTAACTCCAGGGTCAGGAAGAATGGGATGGCTTAGGTGGACAGTCACATGCCTGTGGGGACCGGAAGAAGCCAGTCAGGGATGCTGCAGAGATGACGCCACTAGAAGTGGCCTGGGAGATGGATGGAGGAGTGCAGGACCGAGAAGGTAAGAAATAGCCCCTTTGGTAACACATCAACCCATATGACCCTCTTTGGTTGTGTAAACCATCACTTTCCAAGGTTTACGTAGAGAACAAATCTTAGAAATATATATATAGGGAACTCCCTGGTGGCACAGGGGTGAAGTCTCAGCACTATCAAGTTATTGCCAGCCACTGCAGCACGAGTTCGACCCTGGGCCAGGGAGGGGGCCCACATGGCGCAGCAGACCTCTCCTGCCTCGCCCGCTGCTCCCCTCAGCAGTGTGTTTCAGTTGATTTGCCTGTTCTGTTCCCCACTGTCTCTGGTGCGTCCTCTCACCCCCCACCCCGGCCTGCACCCCAGCTCTTGTGTGCATAAATAAATAAAATCTGAAAAGAGAAACACACACACACTTTTGGTTATGTAGCACCTAAACTAAAGGTAGAACTGTGTCATTTTCCCGTTGTGATGTTCAACCTGCATTTTGCAAATTTCCCAGCACCAATTAATTTAACAAATGCTCTTGAAGGGACTATTAGGGGCTTAGGAAGTCCCAATGTGAACAAAAGAGCAGTTAAACCCCTAAGGATGTTACAGTCTAACGAGGCACGAGTGACAGTAAAAGCCGAGGAGATGGAGCCGGCGCTGCTTGCCAGGTATCGATCGAGGCTGTCTTTAAGTATTAATTCATATGTGCCCTCCAAACAACCCACAGCACTCCCAGATTCCAGGTGGGAAGTGAGGTACAGGGAAAGCCACAGCACCGCCTCACACGAGCGGAAGGAGCCCCCGCGGATGAGAGGTTTGCGGGGCTCTGTGCAGGGCTGCGAGCAGGGCTGCAGCTTTGTCACAACGGCCGACCGGGAGCTTCTTTGTTCTGCTTATGAGGCGGTGACTGATGAGTTATCAAGAGGCAAAATTTCGTCCTTTTTATCCAGCCCTAACACCTTCCCAGGATGTGCCTGTCCTATTCCATGGAAAAGTCCCCATTTTCTTAAAAGACACCCCATTTCTTTTTCCGGTGACATGTGGGCCAATAGATTGCTCTATGGACACGATTTTAAATAATATTCAAAATTTCCTGAAGTCTCTGAAACGCTTTCTTTATTGAACGTCCTTGTAAAATCCTTTCACAGTCTGTTCTTCGCAGCACCTCGAATAATTATCTGATTCGTGCCGGTAGTTCCGTCATTCCGAGGTAAATAAAATCAAAATGCAATTACGTGAATGGGGATCATTCTCTTGACAGAGAGGCTCAGAGGGAGCCAGAAAGCTGAGGACAGCGTTTTGGCTCTGGAACGGGTCAGATGCTCTTTATGACATTCTGCTGGCTTTGGAGGAGGCCGTGGGAGAAAGACTGGAAGATACGAATTTAACCCCTGTGTTCAAATCCATCACAGGAAGCCAGCAGAGAGATAAACCACCTGATCCGCTAGAATCAGTGGGAGGATGGGCCACCAGCTGTCTGCAGGGCGCTCTCGGGGCGGTGATAAAGGCTTTCGGGGGAGCTGGGGACTGTGGATCTAAAGTTGATTTATTAAACAGTCAGAAGATTTTTTTGCACGATCTACTAGCTGTAAATGCATAAAAACCTGCAGGACTTCTCTGGAAATGTTTCTGTATTGATTTCATCCTTGCTTGAGTCAGATATGGATGTTTTCCTTTTATGCAGAGTGCTGATGTCTGCCGGTTTGTGGCTGGGTCCATGCCTCCAGGAATTCTCTGCAGGGCATGAAAGTAACCATATTGTAACAGTTTGAAATTGGAAGAATCTCATTTTCCATTTATTTTCACTTACTCAGCAACACAGTAGTAAAGGCCAATGACAAACCTTCTCCTCCCCGAAGAGAGAAAACACGCACACCCATCCCTGTTTACGCCGTTATCGGTTTGCTGGACCGTTTTTGCCCGATTATCACAGGGTAAGTTCTTCTCGCTCCTGACTCTTTCTAAAAATACTCCTCCCTGGGAGCCCTCTGCTATTTATCCGGACACGTGTTCTCCCAGGCAAGACGTTTGCCAGGTGACACCGTGAGTACAGTTCCAGCGATGTTGGTGGGAATGATGGATGGTGCTCAGACAGAGCCAGTGAAACTCGCCTTTGGAGGATGTGAGCATCCGAGGTGGCCCGTCTTTTCCAGAAAATTTCACAAATAACGACGTATCCATGTGAGCATCCGAGGTGGCCCGTCTTTTCCAGAAAGGCTCTGGCCCTTTCGTGTACCCCCAGAATGGTGTCGGGTATGTGAGCATCTTTAGTGGGCCCCTGACAGGGATGGCCACGCTGTCCTCACCCCGAGTCTGCAGCACACCTTGTTTTCACCCGACACAGCCGGGGTCAGGCTTGTGAGCAAGGGGGTTTTGATGGTGGGTCAGGCCAGGGCTGCCGGTGGTCGTCCAGACGGTCCAGGCTGAGCTGGCGCCCGTGAGGACTCAAGGGCTGGGGGCTCAGGTAACTGTGCAGGTGACACCACTGCAGCAATCACGGGCAAAAAGAAGAAACGGGAGAAGATAAGTGGACAGTGTGTAAACGCCCCAAGGCTTCTATACACATGGATACGTCGTTATTTGTGAAATTTTCAAAGATAATGATTTCGTCTGATATTGCAGCAACGAGTGCATTTGCAGGGAAGCAGGGCGGATTGGCTGGGGTCGCACTGAGCTCCCCAGGCCTGCTTATTTCAATTCCCTGTCCTGTTGGCTCAGTGTGTGCTCTCTGCCTGCAGGAAAGACGTGGATCCAGGAGGTGAGGCTGTATGGAGCCGGCAGGAAGGCCTGGGTCCAGGTCCAGCTCCACTCTGACGATCCCTGTGGCCTCGAGTGAGTGATTTCATCCAAGCACGCTGGCCCGCCTTCCTGCAGAGTGGGTGGCCACCCCGGTGGCCCCTGGGATCTGGGGTCAGGAGTAAGTCAGCCACATCACATGGGGTCTGGAATATTAGCGAAAAGCCAGAGGAACGCTCGGTACCGTCACAGCAAACACAGCCATTGTACAAACCGACGTTCGTCCCGGTGATTGCTCCTTCTCATCCTTGAGTGATGAAATGTAAATGTATCTATCTACCTATTGATCCATCCATCCTGTCTGTCTGTCTATTTATCTATCGTGCTTATTTTTTGAGACTACTGTATTCAGAAAATATTGGCACTGGGTTCTAGAAGACACACATAAATCAAAAAAAGAGGACAGAGAAAAATGTAAGTCAGAAGCAGGAAGGGAATGTAAAATTGTACACTCCGAAGTCGGAATCGGTGGTGTTCAGAAACCATGCAGTAATGTCAACAGAATTTAAAGTGAAGAATCGGTAGCTATGCTTAAAGCTGCTAACTGACAAGGTGAACCCCAAAGTGATCCCAGAGGTGTAATATTTCAGGGAGCAGCTGTTCCTCACAAAGCTCAGGGGGAAAAGGGGAAAGTTTGAAATTATTGAAATTTGGGGGCCTCTGAGGAAGGGAGTGGAAGTTAGTGTGTTAGTGGGCAGTGGGAGGGGACCCCCAAACTCCCAAACCTGCATCCCCTAAATGGGTTCTGCCATCTACCACATCAAGACAAACCATACTCCAGTGCCTAAGACTTTTATTTTGTTTAGTTAATTTTTTGCATAGAAGAACTGGGGTATAGGCCAGAGGTGCAGGGGTGAGAGGACTCACCAGAGACAGAGTGAGGAGCAGAACAGGCAGATAGACTGAAATACTCTGCTGAGGGGAGCAGCAGGTGAGAGAGGAGAGGTCTGCTGTGCCATGTGGGTCCCCTCCCTGGCCAGGGGTCAAGCTCAGCTGTAGGGTGAGACCACTGAGACTCAACCCCTAGGCCACCAGGGAGGCCCAAGACCTTCAAGAGAAAAGAGCTTTAATCTGATTAGTGGCAGCAGAGAGAAGAGAAGAGAAAGAATATAGTTAAAATAGATTCCCCAGGAAACATCCCTTCTGGGTCAGTGTCCAGCCAGAGAGGGTCGGCCCAAAGCAGGCCAGTGAGGCCAGAGAGCTGCCCCACTTCTAAGGCACCTCCTGGGGGGACCCATAGGGAAGGGCAGATCTGGGAGGAAAGGCGCAAAATCAAGATCATGATAAAGGCTGCCACTGCTGCCTCCCCACGGGAATCTCACCCACGTCTCTGTCTCTTCCAAGTGCCTCCCTCCATGTGCCCTGAGTCCCTAGTGCAAGTCCAAGGCCTGAAGTGAGGCTGGTGTCCTCCGTGTCTCTGCTCCCTGTGCCTCCTTCAGGCTGCTTCCTGCCTTCTCACCTCCTTTGGGCTGCCATTGGAGGCGACTTTTGGGCAGGTCGGGAAAACCAGTCTCCATCCAGAGGCTGCACTGTGTAGGCCGAAGGGGAAACCCCGGCCTTGCCTGCTGCCCACACTGTGGCTGTGTCGGTTCTGTGAGTGTTGATGAACTCGAGCTGGAATCACCATCGTCCCAGAAGGCTCAGCCCGTGGGGGAGAAAGTTCCAGGGTCTTGGCTGCTGATGAGGTCCTTCCAGCATGTGGCCAGTGCAACCTCACTGGGTCCTCCAGGTTTACTGCTCATTTCCATCCTATGTGTGGTTCAAAGGAGTCCTTTGTTCGTTTAGGTTTTTATCATAATTAGCTAGGTTAACGTTTATCTATTCATTTTGTGTTTTTTAATTTTCTTACATCGTTGTTCATTTTACACAATATTTGATTTCTCCCCTCAAGTGTAGTCCCTGTAAATCTCCCACCACTGCAACCATCACCACAGTCCTGGTGCTCTTCCCCCACCTGTTTTGACTCCTCTCCCTCTACCTCCCCTGCTGGGTGCCCCAGATCTATGGTCAGCCTACAGGTTTTGTCTTTTCCTCATTCTTTGTTCAATTTCTCTATATTCCCCCTGTAAGTGAGACCATCAGGTATTTTTTTTTTCTTTTTCCTTCTGACTTATTTCACTGAGCATCATCCCTTCCAGCTCCACCCATGTTGCCCCGAATGGCATGAGTTTGTCCTTTTTGATGGCTGAGTAGTATTCCACTCTGTATATAGACTATCTCTTCTTGATCCATTGATCTGGCTTTAGACATTTAGGTTGTTTCCACGACTTATCTATTGTAAATAGTGCTGCAGTAACCGTAGGGGTGTGGGTCTCTGAAGGAGTCCTTTGTAAGTAGCAGGAGGATATGCTGCTGAAAGTCCATCCATCAATTCGAATCACTTGTATTTTAGCTGAAAGATCTTAAGCATGGGTGTTGGTTGTCATCACACTTTTGTCTTTAGTTTCAGTGTTCTTCTAGTGTCTCTTGGTCTTTCTAAGAGTTTCTCATTTTTCCTATCCCTTTGTCTGGCCTGGGGTTGATTTTAGCAGCCTTGGACATGAACCAAGTAAACCAGTCCCAATCACACCCAAGTAGATCAAAGTGTGTCCAAGTTTGTGTAGCTAACACCTTATCCTGAAAAACAGGCAAGTCACAAATATGATTTCAGCACAACGGACCTTTGGTCATTTCCAGATCCTGGGGCACAAGGGAGCTGTGGCCCCCTCCTCACCAGCAGGCTCACAGAAAGCTGGGATCCCGGTTCAGGAACCCCATTTCCAGAGTGGACCAGCCAATGGCTCACCAAAACAGATGTCTGGTTCTACAAACCAGTTAAGAAACCCTTGGGACACTGACAACTTAGCACGATTTATGAGCACAAAAATTCCATTTTTAAAAATCATAAAAACAAGTTTGCAGTCACATTTTAATTATTCACCAGGGTGTTCACTCCGGATGCTTTTGGGGATACTCTTCTAATAGTACTCAAGATTGTATGGTCATCGTTAAATGTCTCCAGCGGCGATACGATTTTCCCCTCCTTTCCTGGAAACAAATTTCCCTCGATCCATGAGTGTTACAATGCTCAATTTTTTATAGAGCTTTGGTGATCCAACAGGCCCCTGGGGAAGGGAGGCTCTTCCGAGGCTGTTACTGTGTCTTGAGTACCCAGTTGCTTCCATGGCGGTTTGCTCTGGGTGAGCGTGTGCGTGTACGGTGCCTTAGAATTTACCAAGTCGCTTAGTGCATCTGTGATGACCCCTAAAGTGATCATTGTGGGGAAGCCACACCCCACCCTTCTTACAGATGAGACCCCTGTGCCAGCCCTTGGGGGTGCGTGGTGGGGCTGGGCTGGGACCAGGCTTCCTTGGGTGGGGCCTATATCATCTGTGCTCCCCCAGGACATGGTAGAGAGTTGGGGGGCTGCACCCTGCCTCTGCAGGTGGGGTCCTGGTGGGAGCACCCTCCTCTGGTTTGCAGCAAATCCCAGAGGAATGAAAGCAGAGCTGTCCTGGGGGCCAAGCGGGGCAGCCTGGCTTGCTGCGTGTGAGAAACTGCGTCATTGCCCAGGGAGGGAGGACGGGGGGCTCTGGGCACGTGGGGGTCTTCTGGTGTGTCGCCCCTTTGGGAAGTCTGAGCTACCTGCGGGGCAGTGTCACTGTGCTGACGCCCACACAGGAGGTCAGCGCTGAGCACAGCCTGCAGGTAGAATCCACAGGGTGGGCCCCAAGATCTCCGCCTGCCCTTGGGGTGGGCAGGACCCCTGCATTTGAGGGAGTGTTACACACGCCTGCACGGGCTGCACGTGCTCAGCCAACTTGGGGACAGGGGCGCCGCTGGCTTCCCTGAAGGAAGCAGTTAGGAGCCCGGAGCAGGAACTGGGGGCAGCCCGGAGCAGCCTGCCCTCCTCCCTCCAGCCTCTGCAGGGAGCTGATTCTGACAGCAGCCGGAGGCCTGCAGGGGAAGCCCGAGGCACAGCAAGCCGAGCCCAGAGGAGGCAGACTCTGGATTCAGCTGGTGAGAGAGGCCTGGCTCTGCCCCCAGGCTGGCCGAGGCTCCTGACACAGGCGAGAGTATCAGGCTTGTTTCCAGAGTCTGAGTTGTGCTCACATGTGCTGCTGCCATCAGGAAAGTGGTGCGGGTGCAGGGGCGTTGGCCGGACGGGGCTTAAGTGCACCCCGATGCCCTCAACCCAGCATCGTGTGTGCTGCTGTGAAGGCGACCCCTGACTCCACTGCACTAAACCTGGAAGCATCATTATGTTCACTTACACTTTCTTTGGCACCTTTCCTGCTCCGTCTCTAGCAACTCCCAGCAGACCTTTCGTGGCTGGTGGGCACGCATCATTGGTGTCTAAATTGTCACGGACTGTGAGAAGTAAGGCTCCCCTTTCACTTCATTTTGGAATGTGGAGCTAAAGAGGTGCAACTCATCAGTGTTTTGTAAACATAACAGAAGTCACCGTCGGGCTGTCGGCGAGACCGTGTGGGCCTCTGCACCTGGCTGTGCAAGCTCCACCTCGCGGACGGACAGATGAACCACGGGGTGGTTGAAATGGTGTGCTCAGAACTAGCGGTTGGCAATTGCACCAGGAGCTCAGCTGTGCACTCCTAGGCACAAGATTATTTTGACAACAGCCCATCTACAAAGTCAACCAACAAAACAAGCATCACAGAGAATGTGGAACATTTCCCAGGCTGCTGGAACAGCAGAAGACTCTCCAGTGAGGGGTCTGTGGCCCAGGCGCCATCTACATGGCTACCCTCACTGTGTTAGCATCTCAGGTGGCTGGAGATAGATTCTGGGTCCCCGGGACCCCCCTGTCAGCCTCTGGAATACAGCCAGGGAATACCTGTGCTGTGCCTGTGTGCACAGGGGAGTTTCCAGGCCCTGGAATTCTGGAATCTTCTGCATCCAGCGCTCCACCCCATCGAGTCTCTACTCCGTCTTCTCCTGTCTTTGTCGTCTGTGTTTCTTCCTCCTGAAACACTAAGCAACTAGGCTCTCTGACCCCATGGTGCCAAGGTCATTGGTCTTGACCTTGCCAGGCTGTCCTGTCCAGATTCATTGTCTGCTGTGACCTGGGCAGCTGGCGTGTTTTAAGCCAATAAACTCTGTGTGGAATTTATGTGTGGAGTATATAAAATAATTGGCTTTAGATGGAGAAGCGCTTGCTCATGAATTTTATTAACCCTGAATGACGAAAAGTTTTTGTTTATAAATTAGACCTCTAATTATAATTCCACCGGTTTAACATAATTGAAGGCAGTTCCGTCATCAATCAGGTAACAGCCCGTCCCTGGGCTCTTTAACAATCGCAGTCTCTATCCCGGAGAAATAGAGTCGGAAGCAAACAGCAGCAGCTTCGTATTATTCCATGCAAAGTGGATGCTGATGGAATTGATGGGTGTCGTGTAAGTGCCCATATTTTATATGGTAACGACCTCAATTAATTCTGGAACAATGGCTTATCCATTTGAAACATCTACTTAAAAATGAACTAAATCAGGGTTAAAAATTGGCAGCTTTTATAACTTTGATCAGTCATCACTCAAACTCATTTCAGATGTAACGATCTAGTGAAAAATCTAAAATAAAATCGAATTGATTAGGTGTTTGTATTTCCAGCGCCTGCACCCAGAAGGAGAGCATTTCAGGTGAGGAATTCTGTAGATGAGTGGTTTTCTTTAATTGTAAGATTATTTTATGCTCAAGCTGTTCCACAAAGAAAAGGCGCCGGTGGCAAACAACTAAGAGAACACCGTAGCATCTAGAAGTCAGCGTAACTAGAAAGGAAGGCACTAGCAAAAACACTTATCTCACGTACACTCCTGGATTCCACTCAAGCGAGCGTCTGATTTCTGTGTTTATTTCTGCGTATTCTCTGTTCTGCTTGGCCTTGCACCACCTCCTCTGTGATCGCCTGCATCACGTCTTCCCCTGCCCTGCCTTTTGACTTGTTCTGTGAGTTCTGTGAGTTCCACCTACTCCTTGGTTGTTGCTTTGAAGTGCAACAGTCCGGGGCCTCCCTGATGGTGCAGAGGGTGGAGCGCCACACTGTGAAGCATCCACAGCTCAGCAGCACGAGTTTGATCCCCGTTCAGGGAGGGGACCCACATGGCACAGCAGGCCTCTCCTGCCTGGCCCGCTGCTCCCCTCAGCAGTGTGTTTCAGTCGATCCACCTGTTCTGTTCCCCTCCCTGTCTCTGGTGATTCCTCTCACCTCCTGCAACTCTGGCCTGTACCCCACCTCTTGTATGCATAAATAAATCAATCTTTAAATAAAAAAATAATGAAATAAAAAAACAAAACCCAGTGGGTGATGGTTTTCTGGATTTCTCCTCTCCACTGTCTCTGTTCAGCCTGTACAGCAGGCGGCTACGTGAGTCATTTGGGAGCTCGGATGGGCATGGGGGCCGCTCTAATCTTCTTTCCAGAGACACAGGGCGACAGTGTCAGGGGACATGCACTAGACACCGCTCAGCCTGGCGCTGCCCACCACAGTCTCCTGTGTCCTGAGCACCAAGCAAGGGCCTACTGGGCCAGATGACCCTGGGGAGAAGGAAGTCGCCATCTGTGCAAGGCTGGTGAGGTTAACCAGGGATGCAAGGTCGCTCTTCCGCCAGGAATGTTCTGTGCGTTGTGTGTGAAGAGTGCAAGAGCCTCCGTCAGCAATGGGAGCTGCCAGCCCCTAAGTGTGTGGCTGCTCCTGCAGCGTGTAAAGATTGGTAAATAAAGGGATCTCTGATAGAAAAAGGGCTCATCCCCATGAGGTCGATGAATCCTTTAAAGGCACCGCGGTTCTACTCAGTGCCCGGAAAGAGTTCATTAACCCAACTCAAATAGACCATTTGCTCCTGCCTAGAGAATCATGCTAATTAAATTGCTCTGTTTACCCACCTATGTCCCAATTTTCTATGAATACATGAATGTCTTGAGTCTCATTCCCCATCTTTGGAGAAAGAAGAGACAATTACAGATTCACACTCACCCCCTCACCCATCTGCTGTTGGGTGCGGCTTTGTGGCTGTCCTCAAATCCGGCTTTTGGAAAATGTGTTGCTTGCAACGAGACTCTCCTTCCCGAGAGACTGGCTGGAGAAATGCTTAGGTTTTACCTGTCTGTGAATGTCTATGATGGTGGACATGTTTTATTATTACCTTAATTCCTTCTTGCAAGAATTCTAGAAGGTCGTTCCTCAGAAGCAAGGCGAATTTCTACTTCTGTGCAGAAGGTCCATGCTCGGAATCGGAACTTTGAAGCCAGTCTTAGTCAAGTCCTCTCTCTCTCTCCCCCTCCTCTCAATGGATCTTACTGCTGGTTTTTCAATGTGCTTCTGTCTCCTTCATAAGCACCAACAGAAACTGTCTTCAGGCATCTCCCACGCATCCAGTAGCTTCTCATTGTCCCCACTTCCTAACCAAACTTCCCCAGTAGTGACACTACTCCTACTCCCTCTCTGTTCCTATATGGATGTGTCTATTGATGAGCTCCTGGGATGTTTCATTAAAGTGAGCTGCTGATCGCAGGTTCTGGGCATCCTGCAGATATTTGGCACGACACGTTTACTGCGTTCAGAGTCTTTGGCTATTTGTGCTGTTTCTCTTCCCTTGGCTGCAGGTCAGGCCAGCCACCTGCAGGTTTAGCCGCCCCCCTCCCATTGCTTCTTCTCAGTCATCTTCTCAGCTCAACCTCGTCTCCCTGGGCTTCCCACCGATGCCAACATGCTGACAGTAGGATTCTCTTTGTACTGTTCTGTGTTTGCTTTTTTGATTTTAAGCACGTCTCTGTCTGAACTGCCCTGCCCTGCATGGTCTCTGATTTCTGGACCCCTATTTCCACTGCCTTCTTGGCAATTCTTTTGAGGACTCAAGCTCATCTGAAATTCAAGTTCTCCAGTTAAACTCCTCATGCCATTCGCTCCCCAGCCCCCGAGAAGAGCCTCTGTCCCAGCGGCCGAGCCAGCAGCATGTGGCCGGCTTCGCTCCTTCCCCAGACACCAGTGAGCCCCACTGGCTCCTGTCCGTGTGCTTCTCGCCGTCTGTGGTCTGGAGCTCGCTTTCTGTGCCATCCTCGGGATGATGGGCGAGAGAGTTCTCTGAGCGTCAAGCTGCATCCACCGCAGGCCTTCAGGAGGAGAGAGTTCCTCACGTGTGATTTTCCAAAGGGACACCCACGTCACGCTGATGCCCTCCCTCACCCTCTGGTCCTCAGGACAAAGCCCACATGGCCTTCCTGGAGGCTCAGCCTCACCCCAGCCTGCCCCCAGAGTCACAGCTGTTTTCTCTCGTGCTGCGAACTCTCAGGGTCTCCCTCAGCGGTTTCCTCATATAGATACATGTGACCAGCACAGTCATCGTGTGTCCCCACTGGGGATTTGTGCCCTCAGACTCAGAGTTTGCGCTGCTTCACCCTTCACCTGTTAGGCTGATGCTCCATGCTGACCACTGCCCTGAGGCTGACCCAAGAGAATAGGTCGAGGACTTGGAGTTGATCAAGAGGGGCCAAGTTCAGGCAGCCAAGGTCAGGAGTGGCCAAGGTCAGGAGGGGTCAAGTTCAAGAGGGTCCATGGTCAGGAGCAGCCAAGGTCAGGAGTGGCCAAAGTCAAGAGGGTCCATGGTCAGGAGCAGTCGAGGTCGGGAGGGGCCAAGGTCAAGAGGATCCATGGTCAGGAGCAGCCAAGGTCAGGAGGGGCCAAAGTCAGGAGAGGCCAAGGTCAGGAATGGCCAAGGTCAGGAGCTTGAAGGAGTCTGAGCTCACACATCTCATCGCACTCTCTTAGTTAAACGTGTTAACTATTTTGTTTACTCTCTTCCTATTTTAAAATTGTCTTGAGTCTAGTGTATCAATTTATTATCACAATCACCGAATTCACCCAATAAATTCAGTGAGTTTGCAGATCTTGAGACTGAAGATCTCCCAGTAGAAGTGGGACACACTCAGGCCCCGACACTTCCTCAGCGCCCACGTCTCTTGGAGTTTTTAGAAGAAAGGAAGTTTGCAGCTTTCTAAGTGTTAAGAGAACTCAAGCTAAATCGTTAGCCTAATAAGGAAAAGAAGGTATTAAACATCCTGTAAGATTTTATTAATAGCGACATATTTTGAAATGAGTTTAGGATTAAGGGAGCAAAATAAAAATAAACTTTGTTTTTGTCATAATTGTTAACACCCCATTCTAATTTTACTCTTCCCAAGGCATGTTTTCAGTATTGTTAATTCATTTTAACAAGAAGCAGACCCTAGCGCTCGGGACGCCTGTCCGAACGAGGGTAGTTGTAGAGGTGCAAATTCTTTCTAGAAAACACTGTTTTCATACGTGGCCTCTGCCAAGGTTTACGATCCCAAGCCAGGTGAAATCTGGACGCATCGCATGCTTATGGCAGCCAGTACCTCTGGAGCATCCATACCGCTTCTCTCATGTGGATCCATCTTCAGAGTGCTGCCGGGGTCGGGCGAGGTGGCTGCTGGGCCTGTTCATCTGGGAAAGCGTAGATTTCTCAATTTTGTGATGTGGAAATCTCTGTCAGGAGTGAGCAATATGTGTATTTCCACCCCAAGTAAATGGAAAATGTGTTTAATGAATAGAACAAAAATCTGTCTGTTATGTCCCAACTCGGGAAGTGGACAGTCTACCAGGGAGGAGGGAGGAGCAGTAGGGAAGATGGAAGAGGAAGAGGAGGATGGAGGAGAAGAGAAAGGAGGGTGGAAAAGGAAGTAGCAGAGAGAAGGGAGCAGGGGGAGGAAGGAGGATAAAGAGGGAGAAAGGAGGAGAAGGAAGTAAAGGAAGGAGGAGCAGGGGGAGGTGGAAGGAGCAGTAGGGAAGATGGAGGAGAAAGAGGAAGGACGGAGGAGAAGAGGAAGGAGGGAGGAAAAAAGAGGGAGGAAGAGAAAGTAGCAGGGAGAAGAGGGAGGAGGGAGGATAAAGACAGAGAAAGGAGGAGAAGGAAGAAAAGGAGGTAGGAGCAGGGGGAGGATTGAGGAGCAGAGTGAGTGCCTTAGATCATCTACTCTCCTTTGATGCAAGTCCCAAATGGCGCTTCCTCAGCAGCATTACAATGAAGTGATTTTTGAAAGCGGATGGACTGAGACTAGAGGAAAAGGAAGCATGTACAGTTGAAGAGGGAGAGACAGCACAGGTGGCAGCTGTTGACTCAGCACTGATGCCGAGTTGGGTGCCACGAGTCACCCAGAGACGAGGTCCAGAGCCCAGGGACCGAGCAGGCTCCGAGCAGGCTGTGTCAGATACTGGGCAACCCCAGGGTTAGGACCTGGGGTCCTTGGGGTACGGGGCATGACTGCATTAATGATAAGAAGGTAGAGGAGGCAGAGGAGAAAGAAGAAACGGGAAGGCAAGAAGCAAGAAGGGGATGTCCTCATGCCTGCTGCCCTAATAGACGGATCTTCCAGAAACTTCCTAAGTCACACAGTTCTACTTCGGCTTCTGAGCTGGGATGGACTCCAGGTGAAACCGTGAGTCCTGTCTGTTCTTCTCCCTCACTGCCAGGGTCCAGGTCCTCCTCTTCCCTCCTCTGTCTAACTCCTCCCTCCTCCTCCTCCCCCTCCTCCTCCTTCTCCATCCTCCTGGCTGTCAGGCCCCGTCTCACCCCACCTGCACAGCAGCGCCTGGCTGCCCTTTCCCCTGTGCCCGGTGCTCCTCCCTGAAGACAGCCGTGGACACATGGTTGCTAGCAGGAACTTTCACAGATGACTCGCCCAAAGCATCTGCTTCCTCGATGCCTGTAGCGGTCAGGTTCAGCCAGAGAAGCAGATCCAGCTGGTCTGCTCAGATCCATCACACGGCATGGACTTACACAAACGAGGGGTTCACAGGCAGGCTGCAGCTGGCAGGACACAGGCGCCAAGGCGTTGTCTGTGGGCACAAGTTCTGGGAAACCTGGATCTGCTCTGAAGCCCAGTCAGCTGTTTGAACCTGACCCCTGGGTCACCTTGAGTAATGGCTTACTAAAAATCAGCTGATGGTGGACATGCATGACCTTAATAATAAAAATTAAAAATTCCCTGACAATAGCAAACCTTCACTTTTTTAAAAAAATCATTTTTTATTGAGGTGACACATTTTTACAACACTATGTGATTTAGGGGTTTAGGTTCACACCCTTCAGATGCATGTCTCCACATCCACCACCAAGACACCCACAGTCCTCACCATAGTCTGGGGGGGGTTCCTCCCCAGTCACTGCCTCTCTGGTAGTCTCAGTTCTGCAGTCAGATTTCTAGAGTATGTTGTGCTTAATTTTTTAAGTTCCTTTATTTCTGTATATTCCACCTACAAGTGAAATCATCCAGTCTTTCTCTCTCTGAGTTATTTTACTAAACATCATCTCTTCCACTTCCATCCATGGTTGTCACAAATAGCAAGAGTTCATCTTCTTCACAACTGTGTAGTATTCCATCAGGTATATAGACCATATCTTCCGATTTGGCCTTGAGCACTTACATTGTTTCCATGGTTTGGTTATTGTAAATAGGGCAGCACTGAACACAGGAGCGCAGATAGTTCCTTCAAATTCATGTTCTTGCATTCTTGGGTCAATACTGAGCAGTGGAATTGCTAGATTATATTTATGGTGTCCTGTAAGAACATCATAGACGACTGGGGGCCTCATGCCCCAGGAAGGGGCATCAGCCCCACCCAAGTTTGGGGAGTCAGTACAGCTTTCACCAACACAAGCTTCTCTTCCTCAGTCATCCTGTGCAGCCCCCGGGCTGAGGGAAGCTACGTGGCAGGAATGAGGCCACTTCCTGCACCTTCAAATGAGAGGCTGACTCTTTAGAGAGTGACCCCTGAGATTAAAATTCACAGCATTCTACCAGGAACTGCTGACAAGCAAGAATGGGTGGGTTCAAGTTCAGCATTAAGTACTAAGAAGTGACCACGGAGGTGTGATTTGAATGAAAATGAACTTACTTTTCATAGCCACCTTCTGAGATGTGTCTTTTCTCCAACCATGTCCTCAGCTCTCGAGGTCAGCCCACAGTGCTGGCCAAGGTCGTGCTCCAGGCCCACCTCCCGGGAGAAACAAAGGACTCTCCCCTGAGTAACTCAAGGGGGATATTTTCAGTTTCTAAGTCCTTTTAACACATGCCAAACCGTCCGTGCAGCTTAGAAGCTGGCTCATACGTTATTAATATCGGGCTGTGGAAAGGAATATAATTAGAAACTTTGGATTTTTCCTAGCGGAAAATGTACGTCTTGAATAATTAGCAACTTGTTCTCTTCATTCACACATTCACTGTACCTCCTGTTTCCCAGGCCAGTTCAGGGACTCTGGCTTCCCCCCTGCAAAAGTGAACAGATTGGAGAGCCCAGGAAGCCCGGAGGCTGAGCCTGCCTGAGATCCTAGGTTGATGCCACAAGATGGTATAGTCTAAGTCCTTTGTTATTTTGCATAGAACTGGGATACAGGCCAGAGGTATGGGGGGTGACAGGAGTCACCAGAAACAGAGTGGGGAGCAGAACAGGCAGATCGGCTGAAACACACTGCTGAGGGGAGCAGCGGGCAAGGCAGGAGAGGTCTGCTGCGTCATGGGGGTCCCCCCCCTGGCCAGGGGCAGGGATCGAACTCACACTGCACCAGCAGCCTGAAACTTTGCTTCTAGGCCACCAGGGAGGCCCTGTAAGTCCTCTTTTTTTTCTGAGCATTATTGAATATGTTTCATACCTGCTGGTTTTCTTAGTGACGCTGCATCTCCTAGATGCAGGGTTGTCAACCCAGCAGAGACTAAGTCATGGTTTTACTCGGGTTTCTTGCTTTTGAGATTTCATATGATCAGAGTGTGTCTTTACAGGATTTGGTCATCCACCCCCCTCCTTTTTATAAAAAAGATTCATTTATTTATGCACACAAGCACTGGGGTACAGGCCAGAGTTGTGGGAGGTGAGAGGACTCACCAGAGACAGAGCGGGGAGCAGAACAGGCAGATCGACCGAAATACACTGCAGAGGGGAGCAGCGGGCAAGGCAGGAGAGGTCTGCTACACCGTGTGGGTCCCCTCCCTGGCCGGGGATCGAACTCAGGCTGCTGTGCTGTGGATGCTTCACAGTGCTACGGATGCTTCACAGTGCGGTGCTCAACCTGCTGCGCCACCAGGGAGGCCCTGGTCATTCCCTTTGACTTGTCTAATATACTGGCAGAATATCACTCTTAAGGGTCTCTTAGATGCTTTAGGGGTCCGCTGCTCATTCCCTGTCTGGGGGCAGTACGAGCTGCCCCATTCCCCCTTGAGCAAGCCGGCTGAGATGATCTCATTTTTATCCGTCTTATCAAAGAATCAACTTTAAGTTCCACTAATTTTATTACTTTTCCAATTTCTAGGGCATTGGCTTTAGTCTCTGACTTCCTTGGACCGACTTTGAGTTTTGTTTGCTCTTCTTTATTCTGTTTTCTTAGCGTGAAACTGTAGTTTTGTGATGGAAGTATACTTAAAGTGATCCATTTCTCTCTATGCACTACATTAACTTCATCCCATAAATATTTATCTGCTTTTAAAAAATCATTCAGTTACAATTCTTCCTGTTCTGTTTCATGATTATTTTTGTTGAGACACAAGTCATTGATAAGAGAGTTGCTTAGTTTCCAAATATTTATGGATTTCCCAAATGAATGCATTGTCTTGGCTGATTTCTGATTCAAGTTCATTGTGATTGCAGAGCATAGCTTGTATGTGATTTCAATTTCATTAATGGTATTAAGACTCTGTGTATAGCCTGGCTGATGCTGATCAATCCCTGGGCCGGGCTGCAGAAGTGGAGTAACTCAGGGAAAAAAAAAATATAGCTCGAAGAATCTGTGGTAGAGGCATCATGTGCTTGTGATCTATTTATTTATTTTTGAAGATTTATTTATTTATGCATACAAGAGCTGCGGTACAGGCCAGAGTCGTGGAGGGGGTTGAGAGGATTCACCAGAGACAGAGTGAGGAATAGAACAGGCAGATAGACTGAACCACTCTGCTGAGGGGAGCAGCGGGCGAGGCAGGGGACCCACATAGTGCAGCAGACCTCTCCTGTCTCACCTGCTATTCCCCTCAGCAGTGTATTTCAGTCTATCTGTCTCTGGTGAAGCCTCTCACTGCCCCCCCCTCCGCCCCGCTCCTCTGGCCTGTACCCCAACTCTTGTGTGCATAAATAAATAAATCTTTTTTCAAAAAGAGTACTAATAATTCAGAGACAGATGAGAACACTTGCATTTGGGATGGCTGAACTGTTCACAGCTTGGAATAATAAAGTGGATTAAATCAACTTTATTTATAAAATGAAATGTTATTTTAGCTATTTTACCATCCCTTGTGGTATAGTGGTGGGGGGGGACTGATATTTTAGCCTCTTTTTTTCTAGTTTAGTCTGTATGGAAAATGAGTATATTCACTGTGTATTTTGAAAGCTTCATCATATTACAACTTGTTGAATGCCCTGAATTATTGATGGAACTTTGGCTTGATAGACACACTAATGATTTTTCCCCTAAAGTTAATTTTTCTTAGTTTGGAAATCCTAGTGCAATTTTAAGGAAAATTTAACCCATATGTTTTCATTCATCAGCTCTTAAATTACTAAAGCTCATTGTTGTTTTGAATGGGTACTTGAAGTCCTACAGGGTCTTCGGAGCTATTTCAAGGATGCTTCTTTTCATTAGAAACACAATGTTTAGTTTAGGCAGAGGATTACAAAACCACATGGAAGGAAACGTTAACCCACATAACCCATCTCGGTTTTGCCCTTTGTACTTCTCTCTCTCGAGGGAGAGGCCATGTAGGGCTGGGCTCCCAGTGGGTGTAGATGGGGAGCGGATGTGCCATATGCAAGGACCTGCTCCCACGGGGAGCCCCCAATCCACACTAAGTCACATGGGGTGAGCCTCACGGTGGCTCTGCTCTCTCTCCTCTCCCGGTAGTCCTAGTCAATTTACATGGGTTGCATGGAGCAGGAGGGCCAGGCCAGCACACGAGCATGGTCAGAGACAAAGAGGCAGCTTGTCAGCTTCCAAGAGTGACTGAACGGGCTGAGAATCTTGATGATGAGTGTCGTCTAGGGGCGCCGTGAGTGCTTTCAGCATCCTGCATCCGCCCTGCCATCACTGTACTGCCCAAACACCCCATCTGCGGAGAAGCAGGAGGGGTACCCAGTGGGCCACATTATATGCAGGGGGAGGAGCTAGTTGTTGTGACAGCAGAACATGGTTCATCCTAAGACCATCTTCGCCTAGCCTGTCATTGAAATATGGACACCCATGGTTAGGGATTCATTTCTTTGGCTAGAATATTGGTCTTCTAAAACAATGCAAATCATGAAAAAACATGACAATCCTTTCAGCCACTCAGCATTAGTCATCAGGGTTATCAGATTCTTTCAAGGGATTGTGAGTATCGGTGGGGATGGATAGATTTTGCTCATGTCATAAGAAATTTGTGGCATCTTTAAGAATACACCCCATCTCCATTTTCCCCAGACCCCATGCACACAGTAGGCACGTTCTCTGCCCTAACCCCAGCTAGACCACAGGCAATCTCTAAAGGGATCTGCAGTTGGTTATTCATACTTTAATAATAAATATCAAACAATATAGTTTGGCATAGTTCTTTAATTTCCTTCTGTTCAAAGGCAAGTGGCCAGGCAACTTTGACACTCACCTAGCTCTGCTGAGATAAGCTTAGAGTTAACACAAAAGATAAGTCTTCCAACCAAGACTGGAGTCTTCTCGCCAAAATGCCAGCAGTGGTGGCTGGCCTATGCAAGCACGCATGCACGCAGCACATGCTCCAGTCTGGCTTGCATAGACGCCTCGTAATGATCATGCCTGGTCCCCTCTTTTCCCTTTTTTTAAGGATTGATTTATTTATGCACACAAGAACTGGGGTACAGGCCAGAGGTGTGGGGGCCAGGTGAGAGGATTCACCAGAGACAGAGTGGGGAACAGAACAGGCGGATCCTCTGAAATCCACTGCTGAGGGGAGCAGCGGGAGGCAGGAGAGGTCTGCTGCGCCACGTGAGTCACCTCCCTGGCCAGGATCAAACTGTTGCTGCAGTAGCTGCAGATAGCTTCATAGTGCGGTGCTCAACCCCTTGTGCCACCAGGGAGGCTTGTGGGTCCCTCTTCTTTAATAGCTGAGATCTGTCCTGACATTTCCCCGCACGTCCTGCAAATAGTTGTCACAGCTCAAGGCAGACATGGAGATGCTCCATGTCAACAGGTGTAGACATCAGAGCCCCTGAGGTTTGGCAGGGAGCGGTCATTCTAATCCACACCCCCTCTCTCAGGGTGCTGTTCCCCAGAGTGTAGGTCTTCTGCTTCAAGGCTTCCTCTAAGGACTTACTTTCCTGCTGGCAGGCAGCAAGCTTCCCAAGTCCACACTGGGCGGGGAGGAGCTCTGACTCTAGATGTTTCAAGCCAGGCAGAGACGCAACTTTAGGGTGGTCGGAGGCCCCCTGGGCCCTGCGGTCTGGTGGCCTGGCTCGGAGCTCCCATCCTCCCTCCAGGAGAGTGTGGGGATGGCAAGTGCGTTCCAACCTGGCACAGTCCCCCTTTGGTGGGGAAGGTAATTGAATAGGAGTGAAAACAAGTGCAATTGCATATGTGGGCTGGAGGCGCTAAGTTGCGGCCTCAGAGAGGTCACACTGGAATGAATTTTTAAAAAGGCCTATAAAATTGCATCTAAGATAGATGGGGAGCAAAAGCAATATTTAAATGAAATTGTTATGGATATAAGTCACTTTCCAGGCATTATAACTATTTCTCACATAAAATATGTTTTCACTTCATATATAAAACATTGTTATTATTCACATCGTGTGACATGTTAACATATTAAAACTTAAATGTTTAATGCATATATTAAAATTCTGTGTCATCATTAACCCAGCTGATGAATTCTCTGGAAAAAAAAATGGGAAAGATATATCAAGAGAGATCATTTTTACAATTAGAATAAAAATAGGTAACTTAAAATGTGATGAGATGAAAATGTTTAACTCAAACTTGCAAACACCTTTTTTTTTGGCTGGTGGGATTGCGACTACCATTTGTTTTCCTATTAAATGACATTTCAAATACTTTATTATAAACATAAATCACATCTCCTTTCAAGACGCCAAATGACAAACTAAATTTGAGATCTGGCTTGCATTTCTGCGTCCTACCCGAGACTAAGTAGATGAACAGTTGCTTTATAGATTGTATCTGAAGGATAAACAGAGACAGTAGGTTTCAGAAAACACGGCTCTAAAGCTAGCATCTGCCCTCAAATCCAGGGGGTTCGCCTGCCCCCGTCATTCCAGCTGACATCTGTTCCTCACTTGGATGCCCCAGTTCTGCAATTTTATCTGCAACCGCCTAGAAAAAATACATGTCTAGGGATATGGGAGCTATGGGGTGTGTCTGAGACGGGGTGTGTACTATGAGTGCGACCTGTGCACGTGTGTGCACATGTGTGCACATGTGTAAGTAGGAGTGTGTTTGATGTGTGTCCGCGGTGTGGACCCCTGCTGTGCGTGGTTCGCCCTCCTCTCAAGTCACTTTAAGATGAGTCTTTCCTGTTAAAATGCAAATCACTTTATGATTTAATATTCACATTATGACTGCTTCCTACTAGACTGTGTGGGCGGGGCCTAAGTGGGCAGGGCGTTTGTGGAAGGCAGGTTGAGGTTTGTGGGTGGGGCGTTTGTGGGCGGGGCATTTGTGGGTGGGGTGTTTGTGGATGGAGCGTTTGTGGGCGGGGCGTTTGTGGGTGGGGCGTCTGAGCAACTTTTAGCTTAGGAGCCAATCACCATGTGTTTGTCTGCTGGACGGTGTCACAGGGCTTCCTGTTTTTTTGTAAAGCATAGAAATGTTTTGTGTTTTCGTCTTTGTGCATTTTTTCATACAAGTGGTTATTGCTGAATGCAGCAAACTAGTGTGCTAAGCCATAGCCCTGAGTCTGAGAAAGCATGCTGAAAAGAAAATTTCCATTCAATGGAGACAAATGATAAAAAAAACCACGATGGTGTAAGAATTAGTGAATTGGTACAAGAATTTGCTTTATCTCACCAGCTCCACGAGCAAACTCTAAGTGATTTTGACCAGGTCGGTATCCGATTTTTACTATCAGTTGTGTGTTTCAAGGCTCTTTAGTGATGGCACCATCCGAAGTAACTCCTTCTTCCTTACTGCTACGAAGGAAGTAACTATTCACGTGACAATTGCGTTCTACTCAGCACAGAAGAGTCTGCCCTGCTATATCACATGCGCACCTAATAGCCATTACGTGTGATGTTGCACATCCGTGATGCATGGGGTGGTTTGCACACTGTCCTCAGATCCCCTCTGGCGTCCTGTGTTAGTTCAGTTGCCCTCAAGGAGCAGAGTACGCGGCGGAGTATTTCCCTTACTGGTGTTCATTAGTCAGGATTCTCCAGAGGGTCAGAAATAGATGATATTTTGTGATCTTATGTCTGCCGTGTTGAGTTTCACGTATGTTCTTTATATATATATATATACACACATACTTGCTTGAGCAGATTAGATCATTATCTATTTTTAAAGGATTTTTTAAAAAGACTTATTTATGCATACAAGAGGTGGGGTACAGGCCAGGGGCATGGGGTGGGGGAGGATTCACCAGACACAGAGCAGGGAGCAGAGCAGGCAAATGGACTGAAACACACTGCTGAGGGGAGCAGTGGGTGAGGCAGGAGAGGTCTGCTGGGCCATGTGGGTCCCCTCCCTGGCCGGGGATCGAACTCAGGCTGCTGTGCTGCTGTGCTGCCGATGCTTCACAGTGCAGCGCCCAATCTGCTGCGCCACCAGGGAGGCCCATTATTTATTTATTTTTAAATTGTTCTTTTTAATAGAGGTAGTGTTGGCTACACCACTGTGCAGGGGTGCAGGTTCACACCTCCTCAGTGTGTTACATGCCTCACCAATCACCAAGTCCCCCAGTCCTCTCATGGGCTATGAAGAAGCAAACAGAGACAGACAAGGCTAAATCGAGACTAATTGTGGACTCTGACTGCAGGACTGAGGCTGGGTCACTGATTTTTTTAACCCTTACTCCTTTTTAAAATATTCATTAAAAGCTATACATCTCCTAAACACTATTATTAACTGCATCCGCCTTGGCTGGGTATTTTATATTTTCCTTGACATTTAGTTAAAACATTTTCTAATTTCTATTCTTTTTTTAATGCGTGCATTACTTAGAAGCCCATGTTTAACTTCCTAACAGTCTGGAGTGCGGAGGTTTCTAGTTTGCTTTTGCTTGTTGATTTCTAACTTAATTTCACTGTGGTCAAAGAATATACTTTGAATGCCTTGAATCCTTTGAAATTCGCTGAGGTTTGCTTTTTGATGCAACATGTGGTCAGTTTTGGTAAACATTCCTGTTGTGCTCTGCTGTGTTTATGGAGGACCCACTCAGGGTCACCCTGAATCCTGCCAGAGATCAAAGCCTGTGTTACCCCAGCCCTAGAACTGGGTGGGTTTGGACTTGCTTCGAGCAACAGAAGATGATGCTCCCTAAGGCTGTACCACCCACTCTTTGTGCTGGGAGACATTCTCTTGCTGGATTTGATAAAGCAGCATGAGGCCCATGTGGCAAGAAAGTAAAGCTTAAGCTAACTTGTAACAAAATGAGGGGGGCTTCTAGCTAGTCAGTGGCAAGAAACCAGGACCCTCAGTGCAAAGGGCTAGAGAAAACAAAACTCTGCAAAGAATTTGAGATCTTGGGAGTAGGCCCTTCCCTGGTCAAGCCTGCCGTTGACACTGCAGCCCCCGCCAGCAGAGGGACTTAACCAACTTCCTCATTGTAACACTGAGCCAAAGCACACGGGAAAGCTTTGCCAGGACTGCTGACTACAGAGAGTCTGAGACAATAGATTTTACTATTTATGACTAATCTGCACCAGTTTGTTCCATGAGCAGTAGACAACAGATAGCACTGTTTACAACCTCAGTTTCTATTCTGAGTTTTTCTGTCTTGATTATATTGGTTATGGAGAAAGGTATGTAATCCTACATCTCCTTTTGTGGATTTCTCTCCTTTTAGTTCTTTGATATTTTTTGCTTTATATATTTTGAAGTCATGTTTTTGATTGCACATGGATCTAGAGTTTTCATGTCCTGATGCATTTGCTTCTCTGTCATTATAAGATTTTCTTCTTTATCTCCAACAGGTACTGCTTCTACCAGCTGCTAAAATCCTGTCTCTGGACTCCACCAATCTTCCAGGGATAAGCTTGGTTGTGTGATGTGTGTGTGGTTACAAGGCACCTTGAATTTGTGGGTGGAGATCTTTTATCCTTTTCAGAATAAATATTCTTGGCCATTATCCATTCCAGTATGCCTTCCACTCCATTTGCCCTCTTCATTTTAAGACACATGTTATCTGTCATCTTTTTTTGTGTGTCTCCTAACTCTTTTTTTGACTTAATTTTTTTCTCTTTCTGTTCCAGTTTGGATATTTTCTATGGACCTGTCTTCCAAGTCACTATTTCTAGTGTCTTCTTTCAATTTTTGCAATTAGATACTGTACATATAGGAGATCTTAAATGTCACCAGTCAATAAGTACATTTCATAACATGTTAGAATGTGAACTGCTATACAGAAAATTAATGCAGAGGCTGGTAACAGAATTTAGATATGGTAGGGCTTGAAGGGGAATGCTGAGAAGGTGACATTTGACTAAGACTTAATGGGAGTGAGGAAAGAAGGCAGATGAACTTCTGGAGGAATGGGCTTCTCATTAAAGCTGGGGATCAAGGAGTAGAGAAAGTACCACCATGTTTGTGGGTTCTGTGAGTGAAGGACCAGCCACTGAAAGTGCAAAGAACTTGTGATGACCTGGTGAGCCTTCCTGAGGCTGAGATTTGAAAAGCTGTTTAAGCTAGAAAGTCATGGAAGAGTTGTAGGAGGAAGCAGGACATGATTGGACTTAAAATTTCACACAATTATCCTGGATGGTGTTGAGAATAGTTCTGGTGGGAGAAAGTTGGAGACAAGGACCCCAGTGAAGGGGCTGACTGGGCAGGCCTCCCCCCCATACATCCCAGTGTCTGCACAAAAGTGGCACCAAGACTGAAGTTATGAGGAGAAACTGTGGGGTCTCAGACACCTCTGAGGGTAGACAGAGGCATTGAGTTGAATGCTGCCTTTTTCAATACTGAGAATGTTTACCTCTTACACCTTGTTTTAAATTAGGAAGCATCTTATTTTATTCACTCCTTTATCATAGACTCAACTCATTTGAGATAAAATTTTAAAATTCCTAAAGGACTGGGGTCATTTTTACACAGAACAGATATTCCATCTGTTAATGCAATTACCTTGTGGTGAACAAATTCATACTATCTTTAATAGTCCTACATTTTAAAGAATCTCAACAGCGTCTTTGTGGTCTAATAAATAATTTTTCTGTAAAGAGCGAAAAGACAGTATCTTCTCTATGGGCAAGAAGTTCATTCATGCAGCTACAGACAGAATCACATCTCAACAGTGAAATCCACTGTGTGTTTTCGTTCTTAACAACTTGGTCAAAATAGTTTGTTCCATTTCCTTAACATGATCTCAAGAGTTTGTCCTGTGTCTCTGTCTTAATCCTCAAGAATGAACTCTTAATTCCCTCAAACATATGCTGCTCTGTTCTTTCTGGCTAACACTGACAAATTCAGACGCATCCATCAGAACTCAGGTGAAATAATACTTCCTGTCACTCCTCTCCTGCCATTGCAGTCATATTTTCTTTGTGTTCCTGTCACATATTGCTCATATCGTACCACATCTTAATGGCTTTTTTGGGGGGGGGGATTTTGTTTCAGTGTTTGTTTTTCTTCCTCAAGATTTTGCCATTCTTTAGGGCAAGACCTTTGTCTTATTCTCTGTGCCATCAACAACTAAAATACCACCTGAGACATCATGGACAAAAGGTCGATCCTTTCCATGTGTAAATGATGTGATGGCTCTAGGTCACCATGAACTCATCATACCTCTGGAAAAATGCCCGGATGGGTCCTTCAGACAGTGAGAACCAAATGTATTTTTCTACATAAAGGAAAAATAAAAGTTTGGAGATATTGAATATCTTGTTCCACTGAGGTATTTATGAGGTCTTTGGATTGGATTGAAATTCCTCCCTCACTATAAATCCTAGATACAAGTCAAATATGCTTAGGGGACTGGTACTAGAAAGGAAGCATAAAGCAAACCAAACATTAGGTTTTAGTCTAAGATTTTGAGTGCTTTTTAAAACCCACCAAATAGAACCAGATTTATATTTATTTTGATAGAAATGTTTGCTCAGCTCATGTACTCCTAATCAAATAAGGGGTGTTCCGTGATGTAAATTTCAAATAAAGTTCTTAAAACTGTCAAAAAGTAAATAAGCTAACTGGAATTATATTTCTTTGTTTCTCAGTGGGCCTCACAAATGTTTGAAGAGGAAGATAATGTACTGAAAATGGGCCAGACAAACACAAGCAGAATCAAGTTCTCTTCTTCTGCTGCTATCAATAATTCGACACACATCCTCTGACAAGATAGGTCCATTTTTTTTAAAGGAACAGGTTACTTCCTAATTGATTAAATTGGGGGGGGGGGTCGATAGAGTTTAATTTCTTTTTTAAATCTCCATGCCACCTCCAAAAATCTATAATTTTATTAACTAATTTAATGTATTCTGTATAACAAAGAACATTTTCTTTTTCTTTAAGATTTATTTATTTTCTTAATCTTTTATTTTCAGCTTCTTTATATCCGCCATGTGTCTGTTCATTAATTTTTTTCCTTCCCAGATTACTTCCTATTGAGTATCTGGCTTGTATAAGACTTTACACCATGGGAGATATGTATGTGTGTACATGAAAAATAAGGATATATATTTAGGGATAAATATAAGAAAATACACACATGCAGAGTAAGCATGTGGCCATAATTATAAAAGATGTCAATTTATTTCTAGATACTACGAATTCAGTTTCTTATAAAATGGATAAAAGCAGGCAGTTATCAAAACTATCTTCAAAGAAAGTTATAAAAAAACTTACTTTGTTTACTTACTACTTGCTTAGTTCAAAATAGCTGTAATATATTTGGTTTATTTGAATAAAATCAAATGAAAATATAAATATATTAGGAACCTATCTGAAAAAGTTAATCATAATTAGAGTAATAAAAAATATAAAAAAAGTGATTTATTTATTTATGCATACAAGAACTGGATTACAGGCCAGAGGTGTATGTAGGGGGGTGAGATGATCCACTGTCTCTTCAGAGTGGGGAGCAGAACAGGCAGATAGACTGAAATACACTGCTGAGGGGGCAGCAGGTAGAGAGGAGAGGTCTGCTGCGCCATGTGGGTCAGCTCCCTGGCCGGGGATCAAACTCATGTTGCAGTGGCTGCAGATGCTTCATGGTGCGTTGCTTAACCCCTTGTGCCACCAGGGAGGCCCCAGTAAAGAACATTTTCTATCTACTCACTGACTCGGTGTTTTCACGACTGAACTCATGTTTCTTACCTAGTAGTGTGAGTGAAGGCTGATGCATTGTTCAAGTCACGTGCTGGATCCCCAGTGATGACAAGATGTCAAGAACATGAGCTAAGAGTCCTAATAGAAACACAGATGCGAATACGTAAGAAGTAAATGGTCTCATTGTTGAACATTATTGAGCAAGTTAAATATAACTCTGGATCATGTTGAGCTTGATTGTGAGTTCTTTGGTTGACCTTCCAGAGAATCTTGAGTACGAGGCATTCTGCCCACCAGTTTTCCAGAAGTCTTCTACTTTTAGTCTTGGAACACAGACATCACAGAAAGTGGACTGAAACAGAACTCCTGGATCCCCAAATTTAGACCCCGGGGACACTACATCTACCACCAATAATCTATTCATGAAAAAGCACGGATTTATTTTCAGTTTTGTGACTCATAAGGCATGGATAATTAAGCTAAGTTTTATGAGACATCGCTGGAAGGTTTGATTAAAATAGATTTGGAAGCTCTGAATGAAATGGCCAAAGTTCGTATTGTCTGTGTTTATTCTTGATTGAAATAACCCTTCATGGGGATTTCAGCCAGAGACCACAAAGCCACTTTGAGGGGCTGAGAAGCTGCTTTATTGGAAAAGAATTTGGTTTAGAAATTGGGAGACAGTTGGAGAAAATGAGATTGCTGCCCTTGGACTTTGTAGAACACGAGGACACTAGGGCATGTAGGGTCCCATCCCAGAACAGGAGGACGCGGGGCTACCAGTGGGGGCTATTTCACCCAAGGGAGCAAATGCACCATGACCTTAAGGAGGCAGCACGTGGTCTCTGTGCAGAGATGCTCCTGCTACTTTGAGATGTGATGACAACGCTAAAGGCCCCAGACCCCCACTCAGGCAGGCATAAGACAACGCATTGCCAGCTCACCTGCGCTGACTGTGTGATGCCGTTTTGAAGGTGTTTCAACAGGAGCAGTCACAGTCCCCGCTCAGGCTGCCCCCTTCGGTCCTGGTTCCTGAGAACACGTCTGTTCATCCCACGTTGGGAAGGCACTGAAATGTGAGCTCAGGTCCTGACCCTCTGGGGCTCATTCTGCTTTGCCTAGTATGGGTTTTAATTTTATCTTTGTATTTTAAAAGTCATTACTTTATATTAATATCTATGTGGAACATAGCGATATATATTAGTTTTTATTTTTTAAAGTTTTTTTTATGCATACAAGAACTGGGGTGCAGGCCAGAGGTGGGGAGGGAGTAAAAGGACTAACCCAGGAGATAGACTGGGGAACAGAACAGGCAAATCTACTAAAACCCACTGCTGAGGGGAGCAGTGGGCACAGCAGGAGAGGTCTGCTGCACCATGTGGGTCCCCTCCCTGGCCAGGGATCGAACTCTTGCTGCAGTGGCTGCAGATGCTTCATAGTGTGGTGCTTAACCCCTTGCACCACCAGGGAGGCCCTGATAAACATTATTTTCAATACGTGTGCTCCGCACATTGTACATGTAAGGACCTACACACAGCAGTTCTCTTTCATGTGTGAGTTTTCATTGTCCCTTGTTCGGAATCATTCTCAGGCTTGTCCTTGGTCCTTCTCCGCATCCAGAGCAGCAGGGGCTGCTCACACGGTAGTTCTCTCCCCGGCAGTTGTGGCTCACCCCACCCTCCCCTGGGAGGACCTGGGGTCCCCACCAGACGCAGAGGGTACCCTGGAACTGCCAGTGGGGAGACTTTAGTGAAGAGCCAGCTGCAAAGCGGTGGACAGATTTGTGGAACAGAAAAAGGCTGAGAGCTGTGCCCTGGGGGGACGGTGTTTTGTTCCCCTTGTTTTGAAATCTCCTCTCCCGCCCAACAGCCACTGTTTTCAGTGTGAGTGGGAGGCTCTGAGAATGCCCCAAAGGAAGTTTGCTACAATTGCCACCAATCCCGGCACCCTCTGGGGGGTCCCCACACTTCCTGGAGTGAATGCAGACCCTGCCAGTTAAAGGGCTTGGTCTCAAGTCCTGGTGACCCTACGTCTCCCAGACTTCTGTACCTGAGGAGTGCTACACTGATTCACCCACAAAGCGAGGGGCCGAGTCGCCCTCACTATTCGTCTGCATTGGGGTTTTATTACTTCTTGTCGTGGCCTCTGAGGTCACCGGTCACTTGCTCCTGTGCATCTCAGCTATCTCCTGTCCAGGGGCGTCTGGGGCTGATATGGACACTGCAGCCCTCTCAGGAATTGCTTGCTCCTCCTGGCCTGGCCCGCTCCTCCCAGCCCCAGCTGGGCCCCCACGGTGAGTCCTTCACTGGCTGAAACCCAGCAGGGCAGAGCTCCTTGTGAGAACCAAGGTCATCGGACATCCCAGAGGGCCTGAAGCTCCATCCGGGGACCAGGGCTGCAGCTGTCACAGCCCGGGGCCCCGCCAGGTCCATGGCCGAGAGCACATGGCAGGTTTCGGGCCGGAAGAGTCAGCACCACCTGGTTCGGGAGAAACCCGCCAGGACAAGGCAGGGCGATGAGGACAGCTCTCCAAAGACCAGCGCGGGCAGAGATGTTCTTGCTTCTGGGAAAAGAAATCCGAGGGGTTATTATCCCAGCGAATCTGGATCGGGGCTGGAAACCTCTCTGGGACCGCCGGCGCCACCGTGAAGACTTCGTGTGAACAGCCTTGAAGAAAAAGATTTCATTTTCAGATGGAGCGAGTTTGGTTTCTCTGAAATTTTTTGTTACGAACAGCTGTTCACATATATTTGCCTAGTTCCCAAATTCCCCTTGCCGGGACCCCCAGAGAAATCTTCTCAGTCAATTCAATAAGAATGATATTATTGAGAAGCTCGCCGACCCTCATTTTATTACGGCCGTCCCCCCTTTCGACAGGGGATTCGTTCCGAGATTCCCAGGGGGTGCCCAGAGCTGCAGATGGTGCCCGGCCCGTGCGTGGCTTTGCTACACGTGTACCTGCGATAAAGTTTAATTTATAAATTAGGCACAGCGAGAGGTGAGCAGCAGTCACCACGACAAGATAGAACAATTATGACAACGTGCTATCATAGACGTTGTAGGGATGTTCTCGGTCAGGCCTGATGTTTAGGGCTCAGCTGACCCGGGAATGGTAACTGTGTTAAGCAGCGTGCAGATGAGGGGCCGGTGACAGCTGCAGTGGTAACTACTGGCCCTGTGTGCCCAGGGGGTCTGGACAGGGATGGACCCGGTCAGGGTCCTGGACCCGACGGCTACTCAGTCTATGGTAACATGGTGACACTAACCTGTGTGAGGCCGGCTCAAATAAATAGGAGAGGGGAGAGAGGAATGGATGGGGGAAGGAAGGAGGGAGAAGGGAGGGGGAGGGAGGAGAGGAAAGAAGGGGAAGTGGGGGAGGGGGAGAAGATGGGGGAGGAAGAGCAGGAAGAGGAGGGGGAGGGAGAAAGGAGTGGGGAGGAAAGAAGGAGGGGAGGAAAGAGGGGAAGAAGGAGGTGGGAGGAACAAGGGGAAAGGTAGAGGGAGGGGGGAAGGAAATGAGGAAGAGGAAGGGGAAGAGGAGGAGGAAAGAGGAAGGAGTGGGGAGGAGGGAGGAGGAAGAGGAAGGGGAGGGGGGAGAAGGGGTGCCCTTGTCCTTCCGTCTAAGAGAAAGCACTGCCCTGATGGAGGCCTGGATCTGCGGGACTCCCAGTCTGGGTCAGGGGGGGCTCCCAGCCGAGGCGGGAGGCCGGGGCCTGCCCATGTGTTCCTCACTGCAGCCCCTGCTGGAGAAAACAGCTCTGGCTGTGCTGGCAGGAAGGTGAGTGCCCGGGGCAGTGGGGGCCTGTCCCCCAGGGCAGTAGGGCCCAGGTGGCAAAGCACCAGGAGCAGACAACAGGAAGGCAGGTGGGGCCGCCTCCCTCCCTGTTCTCTGTCTGAGCTCCTTGTACTCAGGCCTCGCTTGACAGATGCTCCCTTTACAGGTCTCAGCCCACCCTGGTGAGGGGAGGGCTAGGCAGAACGGGGAAGCCAAGAGGCTCCCCAGCCTCTCCCCAGCCAGGGCTGCTAGGTCCTGCTGAAGCCTCTGAGGTTCAGAGCCGCGGCCTCCACCCTGCCTGGCCCTCGCACTTCTAAGCAGAATGACTCAAGACACTGAAGACGTCCGAGCAAGAAGGGAGCCGGGCAGGCTTGCAAGTGGCCTGAGAGACCCGAGTTGCTGGGTTGGCCGGGTTTTCTGTCCTTCAGCGCTTCCCCACTCCCGTCCTCACGAAGTCAGTTTAAAAGCACGCACGGGACTCTGCAGGGGAATTGGACGCTGGTCATCACCGAGTTTACAGAGTGGGAAGAGGCCTGAGGCAACGATCAGGACTCGGTCCCATGAACCAGATGCAGGCCCCGGACTGCTGGACTCTGTTTGCATCCAGAACCGGCAGGACTGCACCTGGGGTGGGGGGCAGCGCTGGGCTCTCTCCACCCCATGTGGGGCCGGGGTCATCCACCCCCTACTGAGACCTCAGGTGAAACCAGGCAGACCCCCAGGAGGGCCAGTCCCTCTCCTTGAGCAATGCTGGGAGCTGTGCAGGGGGTGCAGAGCGGGGAGGGGAGGCCCATCTGGGGCTGTGCAGCGGGGGGCCCATGCTGCAGGAAGGCTGTGCAGGGGGTTCCACCTGAGGGCCATGTGAAGCAGACACCTCACTTCCATGTGTCCGGCCTCACCTGGCCCAGGGGGAGCAGAAACCCTTTACGAAGCCCACGGTCAGCCACTTCCCTTTCTTGTAATTCATGAAAAAGTTTATGAACTAGAAAGAAATGTTCACTTATTTGCTGGTTGACACAAGTGGGGTGCAGGCCCTCCTGGGGTGAAATGCCTTGAGCCCTAAAGCGGGGCGCTCTGGCCACGTCAGCAGCTCCCCCTTCTCGGGTCCCCTATGCTCTCTGAGAGGCTCTGAATTGGGAAATTCAAATACTCCAGGGACCGAATGATGTAGAAATTGCCCTGGATACCAGATTAGCGAGATTATCTAAAAATAGCTGAGGGCTGTCTCCTGGGAGGTAACTAATGACCTGTAAATGCAGGTTCCTCTGCCCCTTCTGGGGAGCAGTTAATGGCTCCCTAGCGGCTTCTGGGAACTGATGGGCCAGAGGAACCGGTAATAGGAGATGGTGCTGTGATTAGCCATACAGGTGGCATATAAACAACAGGCAGACCAGACACCTTTCTGAGCAAATCTATTCACAGACGTGCTGGCCTGGCTGCCGCAGAAGTCCCACCAGCCCGTCTGACCATCAGGGGCCTCTGGACACGCTCAGCTCCATGCAGGCTCCACGGGACACCCCAGCATCCAGTGGGGGCGGCCCAAGAACCAGGGAGGAGGAGAGGGCTTGGGCTGGGAGGGCCAGTCGCAGAGGGGACAGCCCAGAGGGCTCGCCCAGCTGGAGTTCTTTTCCTCCTTGTGCAAAGAGGAAGTGCATTGGCTGCACCTGCAGGAAGCAGGTAAGGACTGAGCGCTCTGGGACGCTCTTTCCCTGCAGAGCGTTCCTGCACTGGGAAGGCGTGAGGAGACTGGCCTGGGTTTTGCAGGCATTTCCTGAGACCCCAGACGCAGTGACAGCAGGCAGAGCCTCGATGTGAGAGGCGGTCACCGGGTCAGCACGGGCAGGCGGGCTGAGCTCTGCTGGTTCCCCGGGACACCAACCAAGGTGCTAGGAGGTCAGGCCCGCACACCCTCTTGGTGCGCGAACCAGCAGCGCCCAGAGCACAAGGAAAAGCACAACGCGTGTGCATAAACCCAGCATCCTGGCGAACCGGAGCTCCTTCATAGTCACGTTGCAGGTTTTGGAGACATAGCTGAAAAAATCAGACGTAAATGGCTGAGAGCGCAAACCCCTGGCCGTGCCAACGTGTGGGCAGGAGAAAAGGCGTCGCTGAGCGCAGAAGTGAGGATCTTCGGTGGCACCGGGGGCTGGAGGGACACAGGTCTCCATGGGAAGCACCTGCTCACCCGAGGCGTCCTCGCGGGGTCAAGAGAGGCCGTCCACTGAGGGTCATAAAATACAGCTTCCGGAGCGGCCGTTGTGATGGTTTTCACATTTCACCAAGCAAGATCCCGGCACTGGGCTTCGGTCCCCAGCATCATGGCCAGCTTGTCCCTGTAGGGCCTCATCCACCCACTCTCCTACACTTTCCCGTCGGTCTTAAACAACTCAGTGTGTCTCTAAAAGATGGTGCCTCGGGCCTCCCTGAAGCATCCACAGCATAAAAGCACAAGTTCGATTGATGGCCAGGGAGGGGACCCACATGGCGCAGCAGACCTCTCCTGCCTCACCCGCTGCTGCCCTCAGCCGTGTGTTTCGGTCCATCTGCCTGTTCTGCTCCCCACTCTGTCTCTGGTGAATCATCTCACCTCCCACTCCTCTGGCCTGTACCCCAGTGCTTGCATGCACACATAAATAAATCTTTAAAAAACAAACAAACAAAAATGATGCCTCTCTGCTGACCACACGCCACCATCACGCCCTCCAATCACTCAACCTTCCCTCTCCTAACAAATATCTCATGTTGATCATGTTTGAGCTGTTTCTGGCTGTTTTGTGGGTTTCCATTCCTCAGTTTTTTGTTTGGGGGTTGATTTGTGCCTATGGATGAGGACATGTGGGCTTGGAGCTGCCCACTTAGGATGGGGAGAGGCTCCCCATAACTCTGGATTGTGGAGGTTGGGGGGAGGGTTGGCAACTGGCCAGGGTGGGGGAGGGGAAGGGGACAGTCTCCTTCGCCACCACGGAGTGGAACAGCTGGATTGTGGCACAGCCGGATTCCAGTCTCCCATCCCATTCCTGCCTGCCCACTTCCAGACCCTCGTGCCACCCACCCGTGCCCACCCCCTGAGCGCTCTGTGCCTTTACTTTGGCTTTTTTCCAAGAGACCACACAAAACAAGCAGTGTGAAGTCTTTCAAACCTGCCACCTCGGTGTCAAATTCAGGCCCGTCCCTCTGACCACTTGCCCCGTTCTTTCCTTCTCATGGTGTAATTTCAGCCCTTCCTGTGCTGCTCACAGCTCACCCCAATCAAGCGGAGGTCGATGCTCCAGGTCGTGGCAATTCTGGATGAACTGGGCCTGAATGCCCACACACTCTCCTCTGCAGGTCTGCAGGGGGGTTTGCCTCTCCCTGGGGGGCACGTGCCCCGAGGTGGCCAGAGTCAGCTGTGCAGCAGGGGCCAGCGCATCCCTGATGCTGCAGGGTCTTCATTCTGTGTCCCCCAGACACTGTGTTGCCCATCCCTGTGTGGGCCACTCTGCGGGCGGGCGTGGCCCCTCGTGGCCCCCTCTGGGTCTGTCCCGGTAGACGGCAGGAGGCACCATCCAGGGCGCGTTTTCCTGCCTGCACCTCTGGCCAGGCATTGGCGCTTGTGTGGATTTTTACTGCGCTGTTTGTTTCACTGTGGCGTTAGGAGAGCTCGTTATCTATTCTGAGTACAAGTTCTCCATCAGATATGTGTCTGTTCTCGCATGCTCTTTATGGTGTTCTTGGTGAGCAAAAGTTCTTAATTCTGATGAAACCTGACTTATCAAGTGTAACAGATCGGACTTCTGCTGTGATGCCTCGGAAATCTCTGTTTAATCTAAGAGCACAAAAATACCCTCTGCTGCTTCCTTTAGGGAACCCCGAGTGTGACATTTTATACCTCGGGCTTCGATTCGACTTTGAATTAATTTTTGTATGTGTAGAGCCAGGTGTGGGCTGATGCTCGCTTTTGCATCTTCCCTGAGACTGAGCACAGCCACGGGAGGACCAGCATCCTATCCCAGGACCCACCTCTGTCCATCCCAGAGGCAGCAGCCCTGGGCCCAGGGAACAAGATAGACCCACGTCTACCCTGGGGGTGAATAATGAGGGGTGAGGCATATGCCACTGGTACTTCGACTAGCTTTGCAAAGGGAGTCTCAGTTGGAAGTGTTGTTGATGTCACTCCACGGCAGAGATGATCGAAGAAAGTCCACGTGTCCCCTATCAGCCACAGCAGTTGTTCTGGCGAGGTGAAGTCTTGGTCTTTGCTAAAGGGCTTCCAAGTCCTAACTCAAGAATGAGGTATAATTCATCACTCAGCTCCACAGCACAAAATATTTGGACGAGAGCGAGGGCCAGCCAGCCAGTCAGCTCCCCATTCTGTGAGTCAGGAGCCTGTTATCAGAAACCTCATATTGGCAAAATCTTCATTTCACAATAGGTCAATACTGAAGGAAGAAAACATTTTTTACAAAGGTCTGAGCTGCTGTCAGATGCCAGCACATTAAATTGCTTGAAAAATCCACATCCCGGCATGTGAGAATTTCTCAAAGCTAACTATTCATAAAAAGCTGACAGATCATTACTGTAACTGTCAGCAGACACGATACTGGTGTGATCACATGAAATTCTATTCTCGGGGAGACCAGAAATCACAAGACTGTACTGAGAATTTTCACATCGCTAGGACTCCAAACAAGGAACTGGTCGGACGTATCTAAATGGGCAACACACCAATGAAAAGTAACAGCATCAAAATGAGAAATTCTGAAATAATTACTAAGTCAGAGACTCAGGTAGACATAGGTCATTAGCGGAGACTATTAATTATATTTGGCAAACGTAGTGAAGTATAGCGCTCTGCGTGGAAAATTCATTTGGTAGTAGGGGAAATTCGTAGGGAAACCTTGAGGGCATTAATCATGGGTCAATATAATTATATGCAAAGGTTCTTTGATGTTCTGGGAATATGAAGCTTCTCCAATTGATTTATGCCATATCTAGATGGAGATTCTAATATTTGTTCTCTGACCCTCTCAGGGGAATTTAATTTGAGGGCTAGTCCAAAATACAGACATGGAATTCCCCTAGCCAATCTCCAGTGTGTGGGAAAAGTACATTAAATTGAACAAATTCTAGGCATTTTCTTAAATCATCTCAAAATATCTGCAAAATAAAATCATCCCATTTTAAGAGACGAATTGATGATTTTCTTCCAAAATAGATATTACTCTCTCAGTAGTAGGTTCATCATCAGCTTTAATTGGGGCTGCCAATTATCAAGCTCCTATTTGGGGAAGGGAAAATAATTGCATTTTCACACTGGGTATTTCACATCCAAGACGATAGAGCGTAGTTAGCCCCAGGATTTCCAAAATAGAGGGACTGTTTTTCAAGAAGGTTCCAGAGAAAATGGAGCTTGTCAGCACTCAGCTCAGAGGTTGGTAAACCCACCAAGTTCTCTGGAGCCCTTGCTCATTTCTCACTCTGCCTTTCTTATTGACTGTCTGTAGCTCCAGGTCTTCTCATCTTTCCTTCCACAAAAGACCTAAGACCTAGGGCATCTCACTGGGGGCTGCTTCCCCCCCCACACACACCTAATCAGCCTTTCCTTTGTGACCTGTTGCACAGCACCCAGGAAAGGAATGAGAATATTGTCACCTTTGTTTTCTATGCTGTGGGGTTCACATGAGGAAGGACATTAGAAAAAGGAGTGACATACAAAAATTGTGACCTTCTATCCCCCAAACTTCTGTTTGATGTTGTTGGGAAACTTAAAGCTAAGTCCTTTGGTTTGATGCCTTTTAATAGAGGCTTCGTTGGCCGGCTTCTATTGGGCCATGGCAAATGTCTGGTTTGAGGTGATAGAGAACACAGCTAGTAGCTTGGGTTCATCTAGCCTGTTACTACAATTACAGGCTTGTTGATCTGATCAGCTACTTCTCTCGTGGTGGTCACAGAAGTAAAGCATTTAGGAATGAAAACATATTCAAAATAAAAAGAACTGGAAGAAAACCATGCATGAGTGCGATGTAAATTCAAGTTGTCAAGCAACAAATCTCAACATTTTGGTTTTCACAAAGGTCTCCCAGATGATTGTCAAAAGTGCAGATCAAGAAGATGTGTTCTATAAGCACAATGGAATATTATTCAGCCATCAAAAAAGATAAACTCATGCCATTCACAGCAACATGGATGGAGCTGGAAGGGATGATGCTCCGTGAAATAAGCCAGAAAGAAAAAAGAAAAACATCAGATGGTTTCATTTATAGAAGGACTATAGGGGAAATGAATAAGGGATCAGGAAAAATTTTAATAAATTTTAAAAGACCAAAATTAACAGGCAACTATAAATCAAATACATCCTGCAGGGGAGGGAGAAGGATCAAAACGGGGGCAGGAAGAGCACAAGGGACCATGATGATGGTCACGGGTGAATTGGTGGTGGGAATTTTATAGGGACTACACGTGACAATAGAAAGCAAACATTGTACAAAAATGAACAATGATGTGATATGTATATAAATTATTAATAATAAAAAAGAACACAAAAATAAAAAATAAATAAAAATGCAGATTACTGATTCCAAATTACTGATTTCCTGGTTTCCAGGGAACCATCGTGGTTCTCAGGCAGGGCCCTGGAGGCTGCATTTTAACAAACACATGGAGCTGTAGTCCAGGAGTCCACAATCTACATTTTAAAAACGTTAACTCTTTTTTTGATTCAGACATAACTGACCCACATCACTTATCACCCAGTTATTGTCATAGGGTCTTGGGTCCTTCTGTACCAGCTCATTCCTGGTGGCTGAAACTATGACATAGACAAGGTCGTCTCAAACAATTCACATTCTCATAACAGAAAGAAACAATTTTTCACAACATGCCACAGCATACCAATTTTATTACTTTTCCTCTACGTGGTCAATAGTATTGTGGAATGCTAGATCTTTGAGTTAGAAAATGGCATCATGCTTGCCCCACACATGGCAGGCACCGGCCCAGAAGGCTGCCACAGTGACATTGTGACTCATGGGCCCTGATCCCCATTCCTGGGCCTCAGGGATAAGTTTGGTTACAAACACCAAGTAAAGCAAATAAATAAAGCACAATTGGGCGAATTTTCTATTAAAGACTCATGATCCAATTACTGTGTGTTCTCAGTCCTTAGTATTGGTTCCTGTAGTAATGTTGCCTTCAAATCACTTTTTTTTAAGTTTTGTGATTTAAATTTGATATAATTTACTGCCTCGTGAAAATGTACTTTATTTTTCTCTGTTCTCTCAGCTCACTGATTTCTTTTTTCCCTTGTAAAAAAAAAAAAAAAAAAAAGAAAATGGCATCAGCAATTATGCAATCAAAGTCTTCTTTCCAAGGACGAAACTGGGGCAAAGAATGGGCAACTCACCTGAGTGTGCATCGGTGATGGGTGCACGTTGGTCATTCTGTTACCCGGTACTCAGTTTTGAAAGGGAATTAGGGCCTCCCTGGTGGCGCAGTGGGTTAAGCAAAGCACTATGAAGCAAACCGCAACCACTGCAGCATGAGTTCGATCCCTGCTGCCGGCCGGGGAGGGGACCCACATGGTGCAGCAGACCTCTCCTGCTGTGCCCGCTGCTCCACTCAGCAGTGTACTTTCGTTGATCTGCCTGTTCTGCTCCCCGCTCTGTCTGTGGTGAGTCCTCTCACCCCCCCACACCTCTGGCCTGTACCCCAGTGCTTGTATGCATAAAAAAAAAAAAAAAAAAAGAAAGGGAATTAGCTGAGCTGCCCTTCTGTCCAGGAGAGTGGCTGATACAGGAAGTGCCCTCATACCAAAAAACAACACTTATCAAACTGGACAACACACCCAAGTGGCATTTTTCAGATACTGGGCAATAAGCATGCCAGGGCTGTGTTTGTAGAGAGGAGGGTAAAAAGTGCTCTGAAGCCCCCCAATAAACCCATACTTCTGAGTTTTTGTTTGGTGCACCTATCTTGTGAGCCAGCAGTGGTATCGTATAAAACAGTATACTATTTTATAGTACAGTATAATATAAAATCATAAAATAAAAGTTATTAGGGAATGAAGGAATGTGCAGTGTTAGCCACAGTCGAGAGAAAAAACAGTAAAGAGAAAAGACCTCAGGATGACATAGATGCTGAAACTAGAAGACCAGGAAGATGAAGCAGACACTATAAATATATCCAAGGTCTTAAAGGAGACCATAGTCTTAATGAATGAACAGATGGGGATCAGCAGAGAATAGAAACTATTAAAAGCAATAAAGATGAAAATCCTGCAATGGGAATTACAATACCTGTGATGAAAATTCACTAGATTGCACACACAGCAAATTACAAGAGCAGGAAAACTGTCTCTGAACATGAAGTGACATAAAGTAACCAACATAAAAGTGCAGAGATGAAAAGGTATTAGAACCAGGCATAGGCTGTGTAACAGTGTCAGAGTCCCAAAAACAGATGAAAGAGAGAGTTAAAGATACATATTACAATAGTAAGAGCAACAATTCAAATAAAACATCCAAAGAGGTATAATTAAAAAGCCACTGGACAATTAAAATTGAATAACAAGATTTTATTATCCTTAAAAAAAGAGAGGAAAATAGAAACAGTGGCAAAAAAAGGTAGATGGACAGAAGAGAGAGGGCAAAGTCATATCGACTGAAATTAAATAAATCGAGTATTACAATGCTGCAGATGGAGTTCCAGAAAGGAAGCCTGATTCACCGTTAGCAAACCCATCAGCATAATCAAGCACTCTAATAGAGTTTAGGAACCCGCGTTCCATAGTTCCATAAAGAGCTGCATTTTGGGGGTTCACTCATGCTGTTGTGGGACTAGCAGAGCCACGATCTTCAGTCCAGTCCCGTCTGCTGGAGGCACAGGGGATTTCCACCTCCCAATTTTGAGGAAGGATTTCTTCTTCCCTGGGAAAACCTCAGCTTTGCCCTCAGGTCTTCAACAGATCATCCAGACTTTCCTAAAAATTAACCAATTACAGAAATACCTTCACAGAAACACCTGGGGAAGTGTTTGACCAGATGACTGTGGGTCAGACCAAATTTTAACCATCATGTCACCACGATTCTGGGTCTCAAGCCACCCATGAATCGATACCAGGCCAGCACAAAAGGAGGCACAATTTATGGGCCAACAGGCTGAAAGTGTAGTGGAGCACCCAGTGCAGGACACAGGAGGGAGTGGACTGCGATGGGGCGGGGCAGCCCACCTGCACCTGCTCCTGACGGTGTGGGCACTGGGGCATGTGGTGCTGGGTGAAGGCTGTTGTCACTGCGGTTGCTGGGTGTGACTGGGTCATCTTCTGGCGTGGTGACAGTGCCTACAGCAGGGAAGCTCTATTCTTCCGCAGTCACAGTGAAATGCTCGAGGTGGGTTTTGCTCTCTGCTCTCTGCGCACGGCTAGCAGGAGCCAGAGGATGTGTGGGGTCCAGACCTGCAGGGACCCTCTGTGCCCGAGGGGGCTCTGCAGATGGGGTGGAGCGAGGACCCCTAGAGGAGCCACGCCCTTGGCCATGGTAGGGCCCTGCGTGCCCACACATGTTGTGACAGTAGGAGACGGAGAGAGAACCAGAGTGAGGCCCGGTCCGTGGCCTCCTGGGCAATGCCGGGACCAGCGTGAAAGGTGGAAGGAGCAGAAGCCACGGAGGGGCCCTGGACACTGGGAGGACGTGGCTGCCACCGGGAAGAGGGAAGGGCAGGCTGGATCTCCTCACCTGCTCATCGATCAGAACTTACAAGAGCCGCTCTGGCCTCCTGAGCTCCAGAACCAAAAGATGCTAAAACTGTGTGTTTGCAGGGCCTCCCTGGTGGCACGAGGGGTTAAAGCACAGCACTATGAAGCTATCAGCAGCCACTGCAGCACCAGTTCGATCCCCGACCAGGGAGGGGACCCACATGGCGCAGCAGACCTCTCCTGCCTCACCCGCTGCTCCCCTCAACAGTGTATTTCAGTCAGTCTGCCTGTTCTGCTCCCCACTCTGTCTCTGGTGAATCCTCTCACCCCCTGCAGTGCACCTTTGGCCTGTACCCCAGTTCTTGCATGCAAAAATAAATATTTAAAAAATAAAATATGTGTGTTTTCAAGCAACCTATTTACAGTAAAGGGTAACTGTAACCACACAGCACGGGTGACTCAGAAAAGCAGGCATTTGTTTGAAACTGTAAAGAGAGAGAAGGGCAGATTGAAGAGGCAGAGGCAAAATGGCAGGGTTGGGCGGCGTGGCTGGGAGTTCCTCGCACATGCTTGAGCATCTTCTTTAAGCTTCGAGTATCAGGAAAATAAAACAGGACACACATACTGTGTTGGCTTTTAAAGGTGGAGAAGTACTGGCAGGGAAACTGACTGGGTGTATGCGGGGGTTGGGGCAGGCAGGGGCTATGTTGACTTGGGATGGATGTTGCGAGAAATGGGCAGTGTGGAAAAGGCTTGGAAAAAACTCTTGTCTGCTTTCCCATGTGTTTCAAATTCTTCTTACAAAACTTAAAAAAAGAGATGATTTTATCTAAAACTGCAGGGTAGGGAAATCATGGCATCTTAACCCTCCACGTCACAACCAGCAGATCTGTGAGTTAGCAGCCTCCATCCAAAAATTAAACTGGCAGCGGCACCCGAGACAAGTGACCTTGCACAGACACCCAGGCAGAGAGAGGTTACCCCCTCCCTCCTAGGGTGCACCAGGCCAGGGCCTTTCCCTGCCCTCCTGCAGCCCCCCGCCTTTGGGGCTCCCTGCCCCTTTGGGGTTCTGTCATCCTGTGCACCGCACTACCCAAAGCACGTTGCTGCAAACAGCCGTGTTGGAAGGCGCTGGATGCCACTTAAAATACAATCCTTGTTAAGCACCACCTGCGTCTGGCCTCCTTACAGAGCGAGGCTGCCGCAGTCTGCTTCTCTCCAGCTGCCAGGGGCCCTCTTATTTCCCTGGAAGCTTCCGTCTGCAGTAGGTTGTAGGTTCATCGGAAGGGACCCCATGGCAGCCAAGTGGGTGCCGTCATCACGCCCTGCGCGGGTGCTGATGAAATATGCAAAGGTGTGAAGGAGCTATGCTCTTGCCAAGCAGAAGGAGCGTGCAGACAGTTCAGTGCGCGCACTTCTCGCCCTTCCCCAAAGAGGAACAAATGGGAGCCTGCGTGTCTTGGCCGGATGTGATGAGTTTAATTTTCCCATTAGCATATAATAGGCTTCATGCGAAACCCCTTTGAGCGTGGGAATTGGGGAGCAAGCAGCACCACGAGCTCTTGATTGCTCTGTGACTTCAGAATATTCTGCGCCTGTAAAGAGAAAGATAATGTTTTGTATGTGTTGATTTTTTTTTTTTTTCAATAGCAAGGTTTCTGAAAGAGCCATTTCATCTCCGAGAGACTCAATGACCGTGTTTGGTGACAAGCCAGATGGCAGCCTCGTCTGGCCTCTGCGCCAGGACGCACGGCCGAGCCGCAATTTACCTTCCGCTGCGCGAGGCTGGCTGCCTGGCCCACAGCTGCGGGCGAGCAGGCTGCGGCCCTAGCTTGGTTCCCTCCCAATTTGGATGGAGCAGGTAAGAGGCTGAATCAGTACCCAGCAATTACGGAGTTGGCAGGCACGGCTTTGTTTACTCACAGAGCTATTCCTACTGGACTTTATTAAAACACCATCTGTTGTCAGAACAGACAAAGAATCCAAACAGAAACGCAGAGCAAGACGTAGAGTGGGGGAGCGGGGACAGGACTGCGCGCACCCCTGCGGGGCTGGGGTGCCTCTCCCAGAGACCTGCTGGGACCCTGGGGTCTTCCAAGCACACCAGGGCCCTCGCCCCCCAACACCCCTACCCCTCCCCACCCCTGCCTCCCCGCCTGGTGTTGATGAGGCTCCGCTGCCAGCCAGACCGAGGCAATCTGTGGTCAAAATGAAGTTGGCTGTGCGATCGGGCTGGAAGGGACGGCGTGAGCACATCAGCCTTGCCACAAATTAAAACCCAAACGAGGGAAAGGCACAGCGTCCGGGTGAATGATGCTCAGAGCGAACTTCTGAGTTAAGGCTAGGAGTACAGACAGCGAGATTGGGGCGACCTGCCAATAATGGGGCACCTCCCGGGCTCGGGAAGCACTGGGTTTACCATCAGCTGTTTCCTCTCGCTCCTTTCACCCTGCAGATGGGGATCAGATAGTCCGAATACACAGCTGGTCTCTACAAATGGCCAAGTGTAATTTTTCATATGCCCGCGTGCAATTCCAGGTGAAATTAATTAGTCAGAATTCCGCATCCGATAACAGGCTAATAAAATGGGCGGCAAGTCATTAAATATGCAAATAGAAGGAGACAGCATGGCGACCAGTTGTCCTAATCGCACACAAAGATGTCTATTCGGAGGTTGAGTGCAAGAAAGGAATTCCTTCTGATAGGTGTGTAAACAAACCTGCAGGAACAAGACTTGAACACCTTCTGGGGAGAAGCCCTGGCTCTCTGGGCACCTGTCTTGAAATGTTAGGGGCCAAGTGAGTGGGGTGCATCTTGGAGGAGCCTCAGAGGAGGGTCACTGGATGGAGCCATCGTCTGCCCCACCTGACCCAGGACGCTGATCTGCTTGCTGAGCAGCTTGCAGGAGGCCATCACCACTTTGCAAGTCGGGCCAGTATTTACAGAGAACCCAGTGGACGAATGAAGAGCGGCAGCTGTACTTCCTTCCATCCCGCCGCCCGACTCGTGCTCCTCCTGGCCGCTCGTCCTTGTCATGGATGAGCGAGGGGTGCATGACACCCCAATGCCTGTTTGCTGAGCACCTCATAGCTCTGAAGATGAATTTCCCCTCTCCTAATTGTGCTCTAAAGACACCTCCTCTGTGGGCTACTCCATGCAGGGTCTGTAGTTTAATCAGTTTCAAACGCATGAATTAGGGGTTTCCCCTGCAACTGCAATATAAGCACCAGCAAGGCACTGAGCAGGTTCTCCATGATCAGAGTAGATGGGTCAAGGAGGAGTCCTGGAGCCCTCAGTGGCTTTTATTACCTTTACATCAGAAGCGACCAGGTACACAGCAGGCAGGGGACCTGGGGGGCCAGGAGGCTGGCAGGCTTCCTAGCCCCCAGCAAATCTCTATCTCTCTGGGCTTTCTGGTCTCTTGTGCCTCTGCTCTGCTGTTCACTCCTTTTTGCTGCTTACCCTTCTCTTTCTCTCTTTTCTCTTTCTGCTGGTGTCCTCGTGACGCCACCCTTGTACGCCTGCGTCTAAGTCCAGGTGCACTCAGTTGTACATGCCCACTTAGGCACGTGTGCAGGACCACAGGTGTGCATCATCACACCAATGGCGGGAGTGTGGGAAAGCCTGATCACTTTTCCATTTACCCTACATGCAATTATGGTGTTTTTCAGTTCCTCCCAAAGACCAGCCTTTTGTCCTGGCGATGTGTTGCGGTGCAGTCATGCAGGCCTCAGTACTATAGAGGATGTTTAAAAAGCAAGATGCAGCCTTATCTGCAGGGGGCTTACAGTTTCATTGGGAAGAGGAGGCAGATATCGAAATAATGGAACAGACTAGCAAGCCCCCTGTGTTGCTGCAGCACCAACTTGCAGAGCTGCAGGTACTGGGGCACAACCAAGCCCGGTGGGGTCGGGAGAAGCTCCGGTGCACGGTGCAAGATCAGGAGCTGGTGAAGAGGCAGAGCAGATGCGCTCAGTGTAGAGGCCGGAAACAGGCAGGGCGTGTGGACAGCAAGAGCCGGGACAGCAAGGCCATGAGGCTGACGGAGAAACACTGTCACGAGCCCTGGGGCCCCCAGGAGGAGAGTCCCCTCCAGAAGGCCAGGGGTGGATTTTCAGGAAGGAGGAAGTCAGGCTGTCTTTGCAAATCTTTGCAGGCTTGATCAAATTTTAATGTGCAGCACTGCAAAGCCGTGTGTATGAATATTTGAAGACCAAAGTTGGCCAAGAAAGAGTGGAATGGTGAGCTGATGGCAGCAACTGCACAGCAGGGATAGTCAGACGGAGCCGCACCACCTGAAGGCCTGTCCGAGCGCCCCGCTCGGGAGCCGCACTCAGACTCCGCATGAGGCACAGCCATGTGGACGCGGCCTGACCTGGCAGACAGCAGAGCATGGCGCACAGCAGAGCCTGGACAGTACGTGCACGCCCCAGGACGGCAGGTGCTGCACGCGGCACTGAGCCCTGCTTGACATGAGCCCGGAGGCCAGAGACCAGCAGGTGTGTGTGGTTTCGGTTCTGGGGTGAGGTCAGGCTAGGCAAGTTGAGAGGTGGGCATGTGTAGGGGACAAAGACTATAGAAACGGAGTCACCAGATCCTGGCGGGGCTCGGTTTCCAGAGGGTCCAGGCTCAGGCCACCAGGAGGGAACAGAGGACAGTGATGTCACTGTGTTGGCCCAGAGTTTACATTTCATAAAGGTATCACTTTCATCCTGGCGGAAACGGAACCTTCCCAGATTAAAGCCCTTGGATGTCCTTTGAATGATCTAAGAACTTCACCAGAAGCTGACAGAGAACCTTCTGCAAAGAATGATTGGACAGGCTGAAAGAGATTTGGGGTACACGTAGACATGCTCACACGCATGTACACACACCACTATGCACACATGCTAACTATCACACACATGCATACACGTGCATGGGTATAGACACCTAGACCACACGCATGTGCACACACAACACACTCCCTGCAATTGTTCGTCTTTGGTCTGAAGCAGAACAGATCACAGGGTGCAGCAGAGAAGGCTCTGGTGCCCACTGTGCTGTCCAGGACTGATTGTGGGGTGATGACAACCTTCAGCAGTTACCGTGCACACCCCAGCCACCAGCTCCCTTGGGTGAGAAGTTGGAAACAATGGAATAAAAATTCCCATAGAAGTGCTGTTGCTAGAAAAGAGGAGAAAGTTGGGAGAAGCTCTGTGGCTCTTGTCCTCTGCTATCCTGTCTGCCCAGTAGGGGCTCTGGGGCCGTGGCAGGAGGACACAGCAAAGCTGGCATCTCTAGGGCTCTCGGGACTGAGTGTTAACACCCCCAGCCATGGGGCAGCTTCCCTTCTGTTCTTGCCCCAGTGGCAGCTACAGTACACTGGGCTTCCATGGTCTCTGGGTGGAAGGACACAGGACTGAGATGTCACTGATGTCCTAGCACTTGAGCCCAGCAGCTGACACGCTGTCACGGGGGCTGAGAGTCCAGGAGCCTCCCAGCTGGGTAGAACCTCAGACGGTCACATTTAGAAGACACCCTCCAATGGAATGACAAGACTTTCAAATGTGTCTTTGTGTTTAGGACACATGCATTCTAAAGCCTTCACTGGCATGGCTCATATCACCTCCCCATCCTGCCGATCTACTACATGGAGGACAGTTGCCCAGCACTGAGAAATTCTCCTCATCACTTGTCATCAGGGAAGCACAATGAGGGACCACCTCCCACCCTGAGGTAGGCCCACATCCCAAAGACCAGAATCAAGTACTGGAGAGGGGGTGCAGGAACAGGAGCCTCATCCACTGTGGGTAGGAATGATCAGGGCTTAGCCCCTGTGGAAAGCTGTGTGGTGGCTTCTTAAAACATTAGAGGTAGCTCTACCATGTGACCCAACAGTTCTCCTCTAGGTCCATCTGAAAAAGCAAAGACACTAATTTGAAGAGACATGTGCCCTCCTATGTTCACTGCTGCCCTATTCACAACAACCCAATTGTGGAAGCACCTAAGTGCCCAAGAACAGAGCTGTGGATTAGGAAGTCATGACATATATGTAGTGAAATATTATTCAGCCCCGAAAAAGATGAGCTCCCTCCATCTGTGACAACAGGGAGGGAACTGGAGGGGAAGATGCTGAGTAATACAAGTTAGAAGGAGAAAGACAAATAAAAGATGATTTCCCTCATGTGCAAAATAGAGAAACAAAAAGAAAATAACCCACTAAACCAAAACAAACCATACAAATTTGACTGCAGAACTGAGGCCCCTGAGGGGGAGGGTAAGGGTGAGGAGGAAAGGGGGAAAGCTCATGGACTGAGTTGGATACCATGGGTGTGGTGGTAGTGGGTGTGCTGTAGGGAATGACACCTGAAGAGGGGTGAACTTGTACCCCTAAATCATACACAGTGTCGTCAACCAGTATTACCCCAATACAATGATACGATTTAAAATAAATAAAAATTGACAAAGAAAGTCCTGAGAATAATCTGTTCTGTACAGGGGGAAGAAAGAGTCTCTGTATCTTGAACTATTGGAGACAAAGCAGGGTTCCTGGACAGTGGAGAGAAACAGCGAGACAGGTTAGGAGAAAGATGGACTTGAGTGAAATAGGAGGTTGGACCCAGGGAGTCAGGGCCTGGGGCAGCATCTTCACTAGCTGTGTGAGGACTATTTCTGAAAGAGGCTCATGCATGTATTCTGAAGAGCCACAAATGAGAAGAAGACAGTTTTCAACTATTGGGTGCTCATGTGGGGAGCACGGAGCAGGCTTTGTGTAGACCGTCATCCAGGAGTAAGCAAGAGATCAGGCAGTCCTGGGAGAGAATCTTCTGCTGAAAAAAAGCACCTCTTCCATCGTCAGTTTTGTAAAGAAACCCTGGAATGTCTCTGCAGTCACTTTGAAGTCCTGGGGAGGAAACCCAAGTCTGTGAGAGCAACTTCAAATGGATGTTGTGAACTGGGGGAGAAAAGGATGTGGAAAGAAACCACTGATTATGAAGATGTTATCAAAGAACAGGATTTGGTTTTCTGGATTATGCCGGAATGATAGATTCTTGGCAGGGCTACAGAATAATGAGCAAATCCAAGGAAGGGAAGAACCAGATCAAAGAGTTCGAAGCTGGAAATTTAAGTCAACATTAAAAAAAAATCTTTGAGAACTGCTAAGGCAAAAGAGTGGAGAGAGGGTACCCAGAATCATGTGGAAGCTCCAGAGGTTTCTTCATAAATCCACAGAGAAAAGGTAACTAGCCGGGCTTGGACTTTAGTGGAGAGAATTACAGAAGACCCCGGATCAAGAGGTGGAAGGAGAGCAAGACTGACAATGGAGAAGTCTCTGGAGAGAAAACAAAAAGAATCAATAGACCTTCATCAAAGCCAAGCAGAACAAATCTCTATCAAGAAATATGAGAAATCCTTTAATGTGGAAGCACATTGCAAAGTCACGGGGTGAAGATCGAACGATGCCACAGAAGGCTTTTGTGTGGAAGTAGATTCAGGGCTATCTTGTCAGATGGGCTGATGAATAGTTTCCCAAATACGGATGAACGCCCAGTGCAGGCAAGATAGGTTCTCGGGGAGACTCAGCTACGGTGTCCTGGTTCTCTCGTCCTTCTCAGAGATGTCATCTTCTCTGAGCCCTCGAGCCAGGGATTAGGGACTCACCCCAGCCACTTCTGACCATCATTTAATCACTTGAAAACACAGGACACTGGGCACGGAGTGTTCATGTCATTTTAATTTTTAGTTTTCAAGGAAATGAGGATGAGGATTGAGCATAGTCTAAGAAAACTGAGGTGTGATGGGTAGGGTGGAAACATATTCCGCATGTTGGGAAAGACAGATTTGGGGTGAATTCTTCTGGCCTCGATATTTTTTCTCTGAGTGACCTTGACAGAGTCCATAGTTTTCACTTATTTCTAACGGACAGCCACGCAGATCTGGACCCACACTCTGTGCTAGACCAGAAAATCTGACTTCAGAATTTCTGTCATTCTTCTCCCAATGAGGTCACTGAAATAGAAAATTACTGTAATAATTCAAAATCTGGCAATTAACCGTTTCTGCATATGGGCACAGGGAAAATGGCCTGGTGAGGCAGTTACTAGGCAACCGCCATGTCGCTGGGAAGAGGATAAAGAATCGGTGCTCTCCCATCAGGACCAACTCACCCCCTTTCCAGGGCAAACCCTCGCATGCAAAAGGGGCCATTTTTAACAAACAGCTTTCTGGTGAGTGGGATTTCTGTCATGATGCCTCTTATGTTTCCCTGTGTTAAAGTTTACCATTTCTCGGAACGTAGACACGTTAGGGCTCATGAAAGCCAGAATGAGCGAGTGAACGAGTGAGTGAATAGAACTCAAATGTAACTGTACACCTCGTTTGCCTTTGTCCTCCATGTCCAGATCTCCAGATAAAAACTAAACACAGGAGTTCATTAGCGACTTCTTAAACTTCACTCAGAAAAAGATTCCAGGAACTATTTTTAGGATAAACATTACAAAATACCTTGTAGGGACATGGCTGTCCTCAGAGCAGAGATTCTTAGAAGCAAATTGGATTCTTGATTTCAGAACGTGGCCTGACTGCAGGTAAGTGTCGCCAAGAGACTTTTATTTATTTATTTATTTATTTATTTATTTATTTATTTATTTATTTATTTATTTATTTATGTATGTATGTATGTATGTATGTATGTATTTATGCACACAAGAGCTGGGGTACAGGCCAGAGGTGGGGGGGCAGTAAGAAGATTCACCAGAGGCAGAGTGGGGAACAGAACAAGCAGATCGACTGAAACACACTGCTGAGGGGAGCAGCGGATGAGGCAGGAGAGGTCTGCTGCTGCGCCATGTGGGTCCCCTCCCTGACCAAGGATGCTTCACAGTGTGGCGCTCAACCCCTGCACCACCAGGGAGGCTTTTAGCATCCAGAAGAAGAAAATCTGAGCTGGATGACCCAAGCTTTCTTGGAGCTTATCCCACCAACCAGCAGGGACCCTCTAGACCTGGGGTGGGGGAGGAACGTTCCAGAAGCACCAGCCTGAACACCATCCCATCAACATGGAAACAGGGGCTCATGCCACCTCATCACCCTAGAAATTACATGCTTAGGCTCCTCCTTTGACAAGGAGCATGGGAATGGTAGATTTGTCCATGAGTTTCTAGAAGCCAGTGGAAGTTCTAATTGAATCCGTTCCCAGGAAGAGAGAATGCGGTTGTTACAGATCCATGGAGAAACTGTTTGGACAAAGAGGCAATCAGACAGCATTCTCACAAAGCAGACAAAATATTATAACTATGCTCAGAAATCCACACTTTCCACATCCTCTCTCTATTGTGCAGGGCGTTAAATATTTTTTTTTCCTTAAATTCAGTCATCAACAAAGAGGTAAAAATAAAGGTTTAATGCTGTCTGAAGGGCCTATGGCCAATTCACCAGCAGGCTCACATATCTTACCAGAATTTAAGAGGTTTACTCAATTCTTTCTCCTTTTTTTGCCATTTTTCTTAATTATATACTCTGACAGTTATAGTGGTACTTGTGGGTCTTATCAATTTATGTATCTGTTTTTATATCAATCTGTCTGTCTACCCTCCTATCATCTGCCTGTCTGTCTGCCTCTCTCTCACTCCCTCTCATCTGTCTGTCCATCTATTTATCCATCCACCTGTCTGTCCACCCATTCATTTATCCATCCATCCATCCATCCATCCATCCATCCATCCATCCATCCTCCCATCCATCCTCCCATCCATCCATCCATCCTCCCATCCATCCATCATCCATTCATCATCCAGTCATCCATATTACTTTCTATCTTTCTGTGTCTGTCTACCTACCTATCTTTATCTGCCTTCTGTGTGTCTACCTGTCCATGTATAAACACATACATAAAAATATGCATATAAGCCTATGAACATATATAATGCATTTTCTCTTATTGTTATTAATAAATATTCTTAAGTACAATTCCATCATCTCACTGGAGCATAGTGTTCAGGACAGCTATAGCATACAGTCCTGAATACACACACACACACACACACACACATCATCATCATCCACTGCGTTGGCACGTAGCACCCTGTCTTCCCACCAGACCAGGGGTTAGATGGTGCCTCTCAGCTTGCGCCTTCCTGCCTGGGCAGCGGGACTTTCTGGAGAGTGCCGTTGCTTGTGTGCTGGTGAAGGCACTACACATTTCTGCACAGTTGGTTTTCTAGATCTGGTGAGCTTCTTGTTATTTCTCTCAGGATAACGTGTATGGGCAGGTGGCAAATGTTATCACAACACTACATCTTGCAATTTGTCGTGAGGAAAGATTAAAAAAAAAAATCAACTTCCTCCCTCCCACCCCAACCCCAGCAACGTTCAGTATCTTTGTTTTAAGGTTTATTTTTATGCATACAAGAAATGGGGTACAGGCCACAGGTGCAGGGGTGAGAGGATTCCCCAGAGACACAGTGGGGAGCAAACAGACAGATGGACTGAAATACACTGCTGAGGGGAGCAGCGGGAGGCAGGAGAGGTGGCTGCGCCCTGTGGGTCCCCTCCCTGGGATGGAACTCAGGCCACAGTGGCTGGCAACAGCCAGACAGCACTGAGGCTCAACTCCTGCAGCACAGGGAACGTCTGTCTCATTTTTGGTAAAGAAAAACTCGAGCAGTTCCACAGCAGAGGAGACCACCACCAGGTTCAGTCACTCGGGCAAATAAACCGCCCCAACATAGCTTCAAATTACAAATTTTAAAAGCTGGACAGCAATGGGGAAAAGGAGCTGAGGGTAAAACTCTTACGAATCAGCACAAGAAAGGCCTTTGCCGCATCACACCTCCTGCAGGAACCCTCTTGGATGACGAGGCCCGGGCTTCCCTGCACCTTCCTCCCCTTTGCGGGCAGGCTGTGACGTCGGGGTGCAGGGCCGACACGGCCACTGGGGCCTCGTGACACCCCAGGAGCGGTTCCCTGGGCCGCTTCAGAGCCCGAGAGCCCTGCGTGGAAACCGTTCTGTTCCCCAAGCCAGCCCTCATCTGTGAGCCGCTTCCTCCTCCCCCTTTCCGCCCAGCCTCCATGCTCAGCTTCAGGCACCCACCTCCTGCCGGCTGCTCCTCGTGGTCACCTCCGGTCTAGGGTCGGAGCTTCCCAGCATAATAAAATCCACTCCCATAGCAGCCGACGCACCCGACACCCCCAAGTTCCTGAGTCTGGATGCTGGGGGGGGGGTGGTCCCTGGCTGAGAGTCCTTCGGGTGAGATCAAGACAGCTGGGGTGCGGGGGTCCAGCTGCCTCAGTTCCCATCTTTCCAAGGTGCAGGTCCCTCTTCCGGGGCCCCTTGGGGACTAGGGGTCAGTCTGAAGCCCCACTTTCCGTCCAGCTGGTGCCCAGGCTGCTCGTGCCTGCCCTTTCCCGGGCCTCTCTGCTCCGGCAGGCGGCAGCCGTGCCCTGGCACCGATGTGTCACGCAGCTACACAGGGGCCCATGGACCTGGATGGAGGGTCTCTGGGCTTTGGGGTGAGTGTGGCGACATCCTCTTGAAGGGTGAACCTGCCCCCCCATCATGTATAATTAAAAACACTTTAGGGGGCCTCCCTGGTGGTGCAGCGGGTTGAGCGCCGCACTGTGAAGCATCTGTGGCACATCAGCGCGAGTTTGATCCCCAGCCAGGGAGGGGACCCACATGGCACAGCAGACCTCTCCTGCCTCGCCCGCTGCTCCCCTCAGCAGTGTGTTTCAGTCCATCTGCCTGTTCTGCTCCCCGCTCTGTCTCTGGTGGATCCTCTCACTTCCCCACATCTCTGGCCTATACCCCAGCTCTTGTGTGCACAAATAAATAAATCTTAAAAACAAAACAAAACAACACTTTAAAGGTAATTTTTTGCTGTGTGATACTTCGAAGCTGCTTCTCCGGGGCAGATGGTGTTGGTAAGTGTTTGCTCTCAGGGTGGAAGCAGGGACTCGCCCGGCTTTGCCTTTGGGGTTTACTACCCAGTGTCTCCCTGCTGGGTCACGCGCCACCCTCTTGGACACTGGCTTGACACGAGGACAGCTTCACCTCAACATAGCCCCTTGACCCCTGGAAATGCAGCAGAATCTTGAAAAGTCAAAACCACAGCCACATATATTTATATATGGCTTTAAACCAATGCCATCCCAATAAAATGAATAAGTAGCAGAAAACAAAAATCAATAAATGTCTTTTTTTGATGAAAGAAAGCAGGTTTTACCTACACTGTAAAATATATACACCAGAAAAGCAAACGGAGTCTTGATTTCTACGGGACAAAGAGGGAAGGAATACAAAGGCAGATTTTTTTTTTTTTTTGTCTAATTCTTTAAAATTTTCTGTTGACGTGACTTGGGTGTATGACATCACATGTTTATGACATAATGGGCTCCGGGGGGGGGAGGGGGCAGTGCTGTGATGTAACATCTGTACCTGCCACATTATGACCCTCTAAGTCTTGTCTTCACCCTGCACCCCACCCTCGCCCCTTCACCCCTCTCCAGCCCTCTCGTCCTTCTTTTTCGTGACCAGTATTTTTCCCTTTTAATCAGCGTTTGTTTCTGTCTTGCTTACTCATGTTGCTTTTTTTTTAATCTCAGGTGTCCAGCTTTCTAGGGGACACCCATGTGGACTCATCATTATCCCTACCCAAGGTCTGTTCCCATGAGTCACCCCCTTTCTCTGATCGCATGGCTCTGACATTTTCTCAGATTTAGTGTGGGTGACGCCAACCGGACTAAGTAACGATCTGTTTGACATGCAGGGACAAATACTTTTTAGGGAGAAATACTCTAACTGAGGGCGTGAAACTGCTAGGGAGGGCGTATATCCTGAGAACAGGCTAGCACTCTTCTGTTGCCCACACAGGAGCCTGCGGGGTGCTCGCACCTCCTCACAGGTGACTGCTCTTGCTCAGAGCAGGTGTGTCTCCAGGTAACTTCTGCAGAGCCATGCCGATGTCACAGTAGGTAGAGTGCCCCCAGCTGGAGATGCCCTCAGCCCACCATCCACATCACAGCGCTCCTGCCTCATGGCGGCACACACCAACTGCACGTCAGCTGAGCTGGCCAGTTCCTCCACTGGTGCACGTGGTCACCTGCCCTGATTCATCACCATGCAGTCTCTGCCCCTTTGCATCTGCTCCCACAGCCACGCTGGCTAAAGGTGAACCTCCTGCAAATTCAAGCTGTGAAATAGTCTGCAAAGCAAGGAAGCCAAGATATGAGCCTCCCTCCTTGCCCTGGGAACCTTTGTTTAGGGGAGACCAGGTAAGACCACCAGCTCTTCTTGGGGATGAATTTCCTGCCCCATTGGACACAGACACAAACTCAGACACTTCAACCATTGAATCCATGGTGTCACTCTCCAGTTAGGAACATGACTTGGCAAACTCATTCTAGAATCTACTGAATGGTGCTCCAGTTGGTCTTTGCCAAAGACAGAAACCGAGTCTCTGTGCCCGGTGAGGGGTGCGACATTACTTAGGATAATTACTCCCTTCTCTGTGGGTTCTGACAAGAGCTCTTCACGCTGAAGCACCAAGAGCTCTAAGCCCTTTCCGTTCATCTCTCTGCTAATGGAGTTTTCAGCCCAACTCCCTGTTGGGACTGATTAACACCAAATAAATAACGCGTGGAAGTTAGCACTTGTTCATCTAGTTTTGCTGCGGTGCACAAGAGGTCTCCCTTCTGGTGGGTGGTTCTGCCCTCCAATTCCAAACCAACAGCATTCCATCAGATGTGGGAGACCAGCGAGTGACCTCCCAAGAGTGACCGAGTCCAGTGGCTCTTGGCGAGTCCTTTGATTTCCACAGTTCTTTTCACGCTGTTGACTTAAATGCTGAGAACCCAAGCTTTCATTTTGCTTTAACTTAATTCCTTCCAATAATTTTTCCAAATCATCTCCAAGGGAATGTCTAGTATGTTGGCCTATAATGGGTGATCTGATTGCATAAAATTATTTCCCCCATCAATCAATCTTGATTGATATCCTAAAACCAGAGAACTACTAGCAAATCAGAGAACCACTGTGGAGTATTGTGCTAAGAAGTTTCTAGAGATACAGATGAAAATATTCAGTCCATCTACATTTGGTGGCTTTAGAGTCAAAAGTGCATCATCCCCATGGCCCAGGGGACGGTGTCTGGCAGCATCCCACATGCACCCCGAGATGGGAACTCCGTGGCCCTGCAAGTTTTCCTGAGCCCTGCTAAATCTCGACACCCCTGGGTAAGTGAAAGTCTCAATTTCCATCTATGAAGATCTTTTTTCAGTGCTTTCCTTCTTGAGCTAGAGCCTTAATTTTATGGAAAATGGAAGCGTTAGGAGAGCTGTACCATGATTTGCTATAAATAAGAGAATCACCCTCAGTGTAGGGATGCTAACGAGATGTTTCATCTACTTAGCTCAGGAACAAACCTCAAGGGAAAACTTGCAAACTCCAACTATAAACTGTTCCTATGCTGACCTGTTTCATCTGTGTGTATGTTGTGTGTATGGGTGCATGCCTGTAGCATGTGTGTATGTGTGCATGCATGTCAGTCATTCCTCTATTCTACATCATGTATGTGGCTCCATCTGTTATGATCATCTAGTGCTTGTCTACCTCCCTGTCACCTACTTACCGTCTAGCTACCTGCCTATCTGATCTATTTCTATAAAATTTTATTTGTACCGCCTTCCCTACAACTGTTCTTAAATAAGTGCATGGAATCCCATTTGCAGCATATTTACATATCTTTGACTGATGGATGTCTTACAAGTCCTACCAGAAAACACCACCAGCCAGCCATCAAGAGGGCATCCTCCCCTCCCCTTCCCCACTCCTCCTTTACAAGTACTTCTTCTCACTCGCTGGTGCTCCAACCTGGTGACCTCAACTCTAACAGAAGAACGACCCTCCTGCATGTAGTTGCCAAGGGAAACACCCAACAGGCGCATCTGAATGTCTCAGAGACATTTACGTCAATAGGGTTACACCTTTGGAAGTGAGTTTTCCCAGCAGTGAAGACAAGGGAACGGGCACATATACTTCACAGGCATATGTCTCCACCTCGGAGCCCCACACCCCAAAGACAACTTTGCTCCAGTGTTGGGGGGACTGCTTGCACCGTTTGCATTGAATAGGTGATCTCTCCCGCACCCCTTAACTCCGTCCCCAGAGCAGAGGGCAGACATCAGGCTTCTGTGCCGTCCAAAGGTGAAGAAGTGAGACAGGCTGCGAGCCGGTTTTAGGGCCCCATCTGCTAAAGCAGAGAGGAATGAAGATTTTACAGTTCTATAAATATTTTAGTGGGGCCTATCATTTATGGACTCTGGCAGCTCTCGTAAAACGTCCCTGACTTTTGTTACAACTGCATATAAGGTCAGAAAATTGCATCTCGTGGTAAACCATAAAAACCTAAGTAAAAGCACCGTGCCTTTCAGTATATTCTAAAAATATACAGCCGCCCTGTCAGGCGGCGGGCGGCTCCCTCCTCGGGATGCCTGTTTATTTCTCATTTTTTTTATCTGATCTTACCCGGGTCTTTTCAAGCCCTTTTGTATTTCAGTATCTTTTTATGTTTCATAAATAACAGCCATCGCCATAGAACAGCTGAAATAGATTTTATTTGGTCGCAGTCTGCAGGGGGGAGGCGCGCCGGTGATCACGAGCGAGCTGCGCCTTCCTCCTCCTCCCGTGTCTAATTGCAGGAGATGAGATTCTGGGCCCGGCTCTGGCGAGTCGCTTCAGCATGCCGATTAAGTAGCTTCATCCAGAGGTGGTCAGCAGGCTGGGATGGGGGACAACCGCTGCTGAGGGCTGGGCGGGGGAAATAGAAATACAGCCGACGACCGGGAGATTAAAATCGTGATTTGTGGGGTGCTTGTGCTCCTCCTCCCTCAGGCTCTCGCTCCCCGACTTGTGGCAGCTTCACTCTCACGAGTCTGATCCTCGGGCGGGGCACGGACACGGCAAGATCCGGGCATCCCTGGCTTGGACCACGGGTGCTTCTCCCCTTCCTGGGGGCTGCGACCTCCCCGAGACCAGTAGCCAGGTGAGGCTGGGCGGGAGGGCCCCCCGGTCCTGTCCTGAGCAACCCGTGCACTCTCAAGTGGCCACGACGCCTTGTGGACTGTGATCTGGGCTTCGATTTTCACCACCGATGGACATACGATGGACTCTAAATCCTGCGTGGACGTTTAAGAAATAAGTCACCTGTTTCTCAGCTCATTTTCATTGTCCCGTGCTCCATCCCTGCCCTCTCAGTCACTAGGCTATCACTGCTGGCAGTGGCCCAGGGGTGGCACAGGAGGGGGGGATGGTGGCCCAAGAAGGGGGTGTGGCCCAGGAGGGGGAGTGGCCTGGGATAGGGCGTGGTCCAGGATGGGGCGTGGCCCAGGAGGGGTGTGGCCCAGGAGGGGTGTGGCCCAGGAGTGGAGTGGGTGGCCCAGGAGGGGGAGTGGCCCAAGAAGGGAGCATGGCCTAGGAAGGGCATGGCCTAGGCAGGCATGGCCCAGGAAGGGGAAGGACTGAGGCTGCTCCTCCGCTGTGGGTTTTGTGTAGCTGTGCAGGTGTGGGTGACGCCACGTGCTGGCTGCCCTCTACCCTCTCCAGCAGCTGCCCCCAAGTCAGGTGCTAAGGAGTCAAGGTCTGCATCCAAGAGTGACCGCAGTGGAAGCGTGTAGAGGCAAAGCTTTGAGCCTTGACCCAAAGATCTCTGGACGTGCTGACCTGTGGCAGACGGGAACACACCCCCACAGACACACAAGGAGAAGGGCAGGGACCACGATGGATAGGTGCCCCCTGAGCCACCTGGGGCTCGCGGGTCTGTCTGGGGAAATGGTCTGCGCTGAGACGACCCCCTGCCCCGTCTCATCCTCAGAGGCCTCTTCTGTGACGACCCCCCAGAACAGCGCCAGCCAGTTAGACCATCTGAGCCTAGTTACTGCGAGAACCAGCGCCTGCAGGAAGGGGCGGCTCAGCTGTCCAGCCCAGCCCAGACGGGGGATCAACTCCCCAGACTCCACCCGACATGAATTCAGGTGGACAGAGATGGATGGCCATGTGGGGGCACCTCTCTCCCATTCTTGGATGGGGAGCTTTGTCTTGGCCACGTCCCACATTCCTGGGGTAACTGGCAAGACTTCGCTGCCCAAGTGAATCTGGAGCGCTCTGAATAGACATACAAATAAAAGTCAGAAGACACAGAAGTCAGGACATTTCGGGATTGTGAGGAGGAAGCATGTAATCCCCCTGGGTGTCCCAGCGCCTGCAGCCTCCTTGGTCAATGCCCCCTCCCTTGGGTGCAGAGCTGGGTATTGAGTGGGCTCACGGGTCTGGCCAGTGCCTTCCCTCCTGCATGGGGAGAATTCATTTCCCAAGTAGGAAGTGAGAGTAGGAAGCCTGGGAAGCAGACACTGCTGGGGTAACCGATCCCCTCCTGCAACTAATCAGAGGGCCCAGTGCTGACGGGAGAGCAGGCTCCCAGCAGCAATCAGCAGCTGAAGCCACATCAAGATGCAGCTCTCACCGGCTTCCTGCTCCCCAGGGTCCTGCAGACTCACTGAGCGGGTAGAGGGCAGCCCAGGCAGCTAGTGCGTCCAGGCCTGGCCCACCTGCGCGCTGGCAGGGACGTGTCACCGGGAAGCTGGGGAGCCATGTGGCTTTTCCTCCAGGGCGGTGGCCCTGAGGTCCCTGGCAGGATGGGCTGCTGTGGCTCCTGCCTGCTGGTCCCCTACCCGGTGGAAGGGGCACCCCTCCAGCCTCCCTTATTGACTTGTTGCCCTCCGCAAGGTCTGCGGGGACCCCCGGGCAAGCTTGCCCAGGGCTTTGCTCTAAAATCTGCCCCTGCAATGCCTTATCTCCTGCACGCAGGGCCCTGCAAGAGGTGTCCCTCTAAGGAAAGCGAGCCGTTCCTACATATCAGCCAAGGCCTGGAAATACATGCCGGGGACAGTACTGCAGGGAAGTGACCCACGCAGAGCTGAGGTGACTGTCGATGCTGACGCTGTAAGACTCCAGGCCACGCCTGGCAACTGCTGTGGGAGCCTCGAGGACGAGGCCAGCCAAGCCGTCCCGACTCCCAGGTCGGGCCCCAACTGGGATGAAGTCTGAGGTGGACGCAGTGGACACTGAGCGAGGCTGAGAAGGTGAAATGTCATTTTGCCAAGAGCCAGGGGCACGTCCTTCCTTGAGATGGAGCCTCGTGCTGCTTTTGAACATAGCCAGACACCGAGAAGTCTGTCACGGCTCCCTTTGGGATTTGAAATGCGAATGGCTAGAACGCTCACATCTATTCTGAGTGTGAATATTCTCCCATAGCTCCTTTACTTTCCATATTCAGTGACTAGCTGGGGGTTTCTTGTAACTCAAAAAAAAAAGGGTGTCATTGGGTCAGACAGCTGACCCTCTAACTGAGCGGTGCTGAGCTAGCAGCTGGACTTGGCCAACCGCTGGGTGGACAGAGTAGGATTCCAGCCCTGAGGAGGCCAGAGGGTGGAGGGGGCTCTTCTGTTCTCCATGTTGGACAGAACACATCTCCTCCTCATCAAGGAAAAGTCTGCTCCACAAAGTAAGGTCTACTCCTCATCTACACCCAACAGGAGGAGGACTGTCCAGTGCCCAGAAATTCCCAGCTCAGGGGTAGCCTCTGGTCAGCGTCCATGGCCAGTGGCTCCATCCTGAAGGTGGTAGGCAAGGCCGGGCAGCAGACCCCCGTGGTGCCATCTTGGGTGCGGGCAGAGGTGAGGCAGTGACTGAGCAGGTGTCTCCTGGACACAAGATGGCAGATTCCCCAGCCCGGGGAGCGTCCCCAGCTCCTTCACAAACAGGCAACGCTCAGATGCCGGTCGGTGGCTGCGTTCATGGATGACTCTGCTCGGGGAAGGAGCCTGATCACGTAATTGCATCCAGAACCAGCGCGCCCCTGACCCCACGGCGGGCAGGGGAGTCAGAGCCTCTCCTTACCCCACCCGAACAGCCCACCCTGCTTCAAAGCAAAGCGGAGGATGTTTTACTTTAGATATAGTTTTCCCAAACAAGACTTGGTGGATCAACAGAAATTAGAGCTGGAGAGGGAGTGTGGAAACGCTTCCCCTGCCCATTCCACTTTGTTCCTGGTGTTCAGCTCTTTTTCGTGGCAGGCTCAAATAGCACTGGGGAGCTGGTCCCCTCTCCCGGGGAGCTATAAACACCAGAACAAGAAGAAAGGAAAATTATCAAAGGAAAGGGTTCCAGGTTCCCGGATTGCGCTGTGGCAGAAAGAGTTTGCTGCTCAGACATTGCTGTTCATGCCCTTCATGCTCTCTTAAGAGAGGGGGTGCGGCTATGCAGAGCCCCACCGCCTCCCACGTGGCTCCTCTGCTGGGCCCTGGGTTCCCTCTCACCTGACTCCCCGCACAGCAAGGCCTTTCAACCCAGACTTTATTTCTTGGAGGACTGGAGTCCAGAGGCACCCGCGCCCCCTCCCCTCCTCGTGTTCCGGGCACAGCGTCGTTGTTAAGCACAGAGAAGCAGCCCATGGCACCGTTGCCCCCTTGCCCCTCAGCACCAGGATCCCATCACCCCACGTCTCGTCCAGCAACACTCAGCTTTGGTGTGCAAATCCACGATCGGCCAACGGTTAGGGACAGTTTCACCACCTGATTTTGGGTGTGTGTGAGTGTGAGCATACTGTAAAACTGTGGGGGGACCCCACCTGCCATGCCCCCCTTCCCTGGTCTAGTGGGGAAGAGAGCAAAGCCAGCCCAGGCCCCAACCTGCCCTCTCGGCAGAAGGCAAACCCTTGACATGGAGGCGCCTGGACACAGGGGTTCTGCAGCCAGCGAGGGCTGGGCCCTGCGCGGCCCCCTCCAGCATGGGCTTGTCTTTACATCGGGACAGGAGAACCAGAGCCCCGTCCAGAGAACTTCCCACCCTTCCGTGGTCAAGGACGCTCTTTGTATAACTGAGGCGAAGGCCCTGTTTGGGGGTAGCCGGTGCAGGGCCCACTGGAAGCCGGGCTCCCAGCGCCTCCCCCAGCGTCATGGGGCGTCTGCGCGCGCACGCTCCTGTCTGCGCGTCTGTCTCCCTGGGCCCAGGGGAGCGACTCCGGGTCCGAATCCCCTGCAGGAAAGGTTTGGCAGGCTCTGAAAACGTTCGCATTTTATTTAAAAGGATTCTTCTCCCAGTCCCCACAGAGTGGCCATTGTCCCTTCCGCTGACTCTGCTGGACGAGTCGAGGAGGCCAGTTATCTGGGCACCACCCCCCGCGGCCCTGCCCGAGCTCTCCCGGACACGCGGCAGCCGCATCGCTGACTCCAAGCCACTGCAGAGCCTGATGAAGATGACGCGGTGAAAGGAGCATCCTAACGTCCCTCCCCTCGGAGGCTGACAGCTTCCTGATGTGCACGGGAATCCAGGCTCTCTGAGAGTGGACAAAGCAAAGTGAGGATGCGACCGGGAAGCGGCCGGCAGGCTGGACTCTGCGGTTGTGACAGGCGAGGCCGGCGCAGCGGGCCTGCCCCCCACGCAGCCTCGGGTGCCCCTCCCCCTACATGGCTCCTGGAACCCCTGGCCACCCCCCATGTGCCACATTCCTCCCTGTCTGTCACCCACCTCTCTCTCTCTCTCTCTCTGGCTCTTATTAAGCCCCACACGAGCCTGTTCTGTCTTTTCTCAGATTCAGCCTGTCCCAGTGGCAGGGGGTGGGGGTGTGGGGGGCTCCTCAAGGCCAGCAAAGACCCTAGAGCCCTAAGGAGGGACCCCAAGACAAGTAAACCCTCTGACCTGCCCATGCAGCTACCGCCATCTTCACGGATATTATTACTCCTAAGGTAACTTTAAATAAAAGCCACTTGCTAACACACATGTAAATGGTGAGGTTTCTAAAAGGTGCAGCAAATTTGGAGACATTGATCACTTGAAAGAATGAAAATCGACTCACAAAGATGTACGCTTCTCCAGAACACTGAGCACTGGCTGCAGTTGAATTGACCAAGGGTTCAGCTCTGAATCAAGATGGGGGAAGGGGGGGGTCTTCTTTAACAGTCAAATGAGAGGAAAAAAGAAGAAATGAAAGAAGGAAGGGTGGGGGGGAGGAGAGGAGGATGGTGGAGGAAAGAGGGAGGAGGGAGGAAGGAGAAGAGGATGAGGAGGGAGGAAGAAGGAGGGGAGGATGGATGAGGAAGATGGATGGAAGGAGGAGGGGAGGAGCGAGTTGAAGATGAGGAGGGAGGAAGATGGAGGGGAGGGAGGAGGAGGAAGGAGGACTAAGGGAGTAGGGGAGGAGGGAGAAGAGGAGGAGGAGAGAGGGTAAGGAGGAGGAGGCAGGAGGACAGAAGTAGGGGAGGAGGGAGAAGAGGAGGAGGAGGGAGGAAGAGGGAGGGGAGGAAGGAGGATGGAGGAAAAAGAGGACAAGGAGGGAGAAATGATGAAAAGGGAGGAAGAGGAAGGAGAAGGAGAAGGAGGCAGGAGGGAGGAGGGTTCTACATGGAAATCCCTCACGCTGGTAGGGTCCCAGCAGTCTCCTAATAAAGTTTTACAGCTACAGCAATCGCTGCTGCTGAAACCTTCTAGCAGATGCTCAATAATTTCTTACAAATCCACTTCTTTCCCTTCAAGCCACCCAAAAGTTCTCAGGATATTAAATTAGTAATTCCTAGGAGACCAGGGTTAACAGTGTCTTGCTTGAAATGCACACTGGCTGGGGAGTGCCGGGCGAAGCTCCTCCCGGGAGGCTCCTCTGTCCTCCCTGCTCTGAACCGGAAAGTGGACTGTGTCCTCCCTTCCCGAAGGACCGGCACCACCCCTTGGGCCCACTCTTTCCCTCTGCCCCTTCCCTCCCGCTCCCATACCCACCTGGGCTGTCATTTTCCACATCCCTCAGGCGGAGGTGGAAGGCAGCAGCCGGGACTACCTCAAACCAGGTCCCTCCGCGTGGTGGGTCCAGGCCGACTCCCGAGGAGTGTCGGTCCGGGTCGCGTAGGTGGTGAGACCGAGCGGAGACCAGCGTCTGCCCAGCGTCCATGAGCACCGCCAACCCTGGCTTCGTCCGGGCCACTGCCCGCTGTGGGGAACGTCCTTCGCACTGCTGCAGGCCAGCAGGGGCTGGCCCAGACTGTGCAGCTACAAGAGGTGGTGCGGGCTGCCGCAGCCCAGGCAATGCCAAGATGATCTTATGGCCACTGCAGTGCCGCAGCCGCTGGGTGATGCTCAGCTTGTCCGTGGGACTTTGAAGCGACTTCTGGTTGGTGGGTCTCAGCTGGCACCCCCAACCCGCTCCGGGGCCACACCCTCCATGCCAGAGGCAGTAAGTGCCCAGGGAGCCCACTCAGCAAGCAGCAGGGAGGTGACCTGCATTTCAGACACACTGCCCCTCGTGCATGTTCTCATCTGTGTAGGGGTAAAACTTGGGGTCAGTGCCCCTAAAGGGCCAGACAGGTATTTTTTGCCCATCATTTCCATCACAAATGCCTGTTTCTTAACCAGCGTGCTGGCCCGAGAGTGTCTGCTAAAGTGGCACAGCAGGGTGAGCACCGCACTGTGAAACATCCGTGGCACAGCAGCGCGAGTTCGATCCCCGGCCAGGGAGGGGACCCACATGGCAAAGCGGACCTCTCCTGCCTCACCCGCTGCTCCCCTCAGCAGTGTGTTTCAGTCCATCTGCCTGCTCTGCTCCCCGCTCTGTCTCTCGTGAATCCTCTCACCTCCCACAACTCTGGCCTGTACCCAGCTCTTGTATGCATAAATAAATAAGTCCTTTAAAAACAAATAAATAAAATCCACCTTATGTTTCGCATCCTGTCTGGACCTGCACGAACCTATTTTAAATACTGAAATACACAAAAGGATAAGGCTTGCCCTTTTCTGATGAATATGAAAATATACTTTTTTCCCCCTGTAGGATAATGTGAAAGGTACATTTTAAAAACCCTTTGCTTTTTCTTTTCAGATGTCCAGCTTGGGAATGTCCTTGGCTGTCCCCCTGACTGTCCTCCTTCCCCACCTCATAACAGAGACCTCTCTGTTTCCCATCAACTAAGCACCCATGAGGATCTGAAGGAGCTCATCTCTGTGGCGGTCGCTGTCCTTGCCCACGTCTGCAGCGTCCAGCTCTGGGTGGCTCGGGCCTGTTAGGTGAAGCCCCGTCCTGCCCCCCACGGCACCGGGCCCTGTCTCTGGGCTAGAAGTGGACATGGTTGTGGTCACCTTCTAGGAGCATCTCAGCACTTCTAGGTGTTTCCTTCTGCTGCCACATGCCCTTGCTCCGTTGGCAGTGGAGAGACTCCCTCGGGGCCGGATAACGAGAGCCAACATCCTGCCACTCCAGGTGGCCAGGTGCCCTGGACCTCACCCCCTTTGTCTCGGGCACACAGGTCCCCGCAGGTGGAGACTCAGCCCAGTTCCAGGCCTGTCCCACTCCTTCATGGGGAGACCAGGCTGCTGGGGAAGATGGTCTGAGACTGGCCACGTTTTTGGAAAACCAGCGAGACTGCAGGGTCTCTGAGAAGTCTGGGCTGATGACACTTGAGGTCTCTGAGGCCTTTGCCAGCTTGGCTGATCCCTGACGTAGCCACGGAGTGCGTCTCCCAACACCTCCCTGTCCCTCCCACCTCCCTGCGCCTTCCCGGGGATGTCTGGGCTAAGCGCCCAGCTCATGGCCAGGGATGGCCAGAGTGACCTGTGGAGGCTCCTCGTAATGAGAAAAGTGACCGCTGAGCAGAGCCGGCCTGACCCCCCCACCACACCCCCGCACCCACACTGAGCGTCCTTTGAGGATCTGGAGCCTAGAAAATCGACAGGCCCACGGTGCCTGGGCACAGCATGGCTGGGGCACGGCTGTTTAGCCCTGAAAAAGAGGGAGCATTTGCACAAATGGGCGTGAACATAAGGAGTCCTTCAGAAAAGAACGGGGCCTTGGCAAACGCAGGGACTCCCCTGGAAGAAAGCGATTACAGATCATTATCCAATTGAGGCAGATTGATGGACTGGGGTCAAGGGGACATCGCAGCTCTCACCGAGGGGACAATGGCCGCTTGTCACGGTGAAAGGGGAGCACAGGGGGAGGCCCCCATAGGGCGCGCGGGCCGCCAGGCCCGGGCGGGGGTGTGCCCTGCGGCTCCTCAGCACCGTGTGTGTTTTATCCTGTGTGACAAAGGCCTCGCCGTGGAGATCAAATCGGGCATTCAAAGGACTCCCATAAAGACCCTACAAATGGTCTAAATAGAGTCTGTGCCTCTCACTTCTCTTTCTTCCAGAAAGCAATAAAGCATGCAGGCAGGGAGAGGCAGTCCCGGCAGTGCTTGGCTCTCAAGACTCAGCAGGAGCACATTGGGGGGCTGGGCGGCTGACTCTGGGGAACCCTTCCCCAGCCCCATGCAGGACTCACTGACCTGCATCCTTGTGTTGAGTCCCAAGTGTCTGCAAACTCTGCCTTAGTGAGAGTCCCAAGGATGCCCGCAAGGGAACAGGGTGCGGGAGGCCAGGCCTGAGACTTACAGCGTCAGGCAACGGCTATTCAGGGGAGGCCAGAGCTCTGTCTACTGTGTTTGGGTCCAGAGTATTAGCCAGTGGGACAGAATAATTCATATTCTGAACATATTTCACCAGGAAGGTGGATGTTCTGTTTTTTCCCATGTGTAGAGTATCTTTCAACAATGAGGTTATTTGGTTTCTGTAGGATTTAAGGGGAATTTCATTTAGAATTTAAGAATAGGAAGTTAGATAGAAATAGAGGTGGGTGGATTAAGACATGAGTTGATAGATAGATGATTGATATGCATAGATACATATCTACCAGCTATAGATGAGAGAGAGAGATCTGGATGGATGGATGGATAGATGGATGGATGGATGGATGGATGGATGGATGGATGGATGGATGGATGGATGGATGGACAAGAGGGTGGGTGGATTGATGAGTAGGTGGGTGAATGGGTGTGTGGGTGGATGGATGGAGGAATAGATGGTGGCTAGGTGGGTGGGTGGATGGATGGATAGTGGATGGAGGATGGGAGGATGGATGGATTGATGGATGGATGGGTGGCAGATGGATGGGTGGGTGAATGGATGGGTGGATGGATGGATGAATGGAAGGTGGGTGGATGGATGGACAGACACATGAGTGGGTGGATGAATAGACTAGTGGGTAGGTGAATAGATAGACAGACAGATGATGGATAGACAAACAAAGATGATAGATGATATAAAATCTGAGGGAAAAAAAGAAGGAATGGAAGATTCAATTTGGGAATGTGGAAATTTTCAATCTTTTCTTTGAAGAGAGCATTGTAGTTATGGAATCTCCTACTCCATCCTCTCTCCTAATTAAGGTGCATCCGCTGGGACCGAACAGCTGGCAATGGGATCCCTTTTTATCCTTCTAGGGAGCAGGGCTCCCAGGGAGGCAGAGCCCTGCAGGGGGCACGAAGGCTGGGAACTCCCACACAGGACTCCATGCTCAAAGCTGTGTTTCTTCCTTCCCCTGATCACAGTCTTGACTGTTTCCTAATGAGCTCTTAATGAGCTGTCAATTGTTTATGCAAATAGAGGCAGCAACAGACAGGAAGGGCTGCCCAGTATTCTGTTAGAATATGACACGGCCTGACCTCCTGCAGTTATTAAAAATGCAAATTCCTCCAACTTCATAACTGGTCTTTTCTTTCACTTCTTGAGGACCGAAAGGCGCAGAGCTCAGCAGTTCTCTTGGAGAGCGTGGCTTGATGCTTGCACATGCCAAGCCAGCGACAAGTTCCTGATGGATCGCAGGATAAAAGGAAAGAAGCCTAATGAAATTTGTTTGATCTCATTTGTGACATGAAGACTGGACAGACGGCTGGCAGGAGCAGCCTCCGTGGGGAGGAGTGGAGGCCTAGCGGACCTTTCATGCCACGTAGCGCTATACACAGCGCAGAGTGAAAGATAATATTAGAAAGAGTTCCTAGTCCCCAGACATGATTATCCAAAAATATCTGGGATTCATGAACATCATGAAGAATCGGGATGTGCAGAGTTTATTTTCACAGTGTTTGTCACTCGAGTTTTTTTTCAGAGCGAGTAAAACCCACGCTGAGTGTTTTTCTATATAGAATGCACCCTGCGGGCCTCCCTAGTGGCGGAAGGGGTTGAGCGTGCACTGTGAGGCTTCTGCAGCCACTGCGACACGAGTTTGATCCCCAGCCAGGGAGGAGACCCACATGGCACAGCAGACCTCTCCTGCCTCACCCGCTGCTCCCCTCAGCAGTGTATTTCAGTAGATCTACCTGCTCTGCTCCCCACTCTGCCTCTGGTGAATCCTCTCACTCTCCACACTTCTGGCCTGTACCCCAGCTCTTGTATACATAAATAAATAAATCTTTTTTTAAAAAAAAAAAAAACAATGCACCATTCACCGCCAAAGCTCTAAGAGATCTCCGGGACTTGCTAAGAAGTGACGCAGGGAAGCAGCACACAGCAAGGCTGGTGGAGGGGCCCCCAGGAAGGACGGCTCGGGCACACGTGGGGAAGGGCAGCACCCAGCCCGCTAGAGCCAAGCCGGAGGCCTTGGTACTGATCAGCGACAAGTGCAACTGGCTTGCAGGAGGTGCCTGCTCCCGCCTGCACCCAGCCCAGGCCTGGTCTCAGTGGCACTTGCTGATGGACCCGGAGGTGGCCTCCATCCCAGGGCGCACAGACGTTGGGGGAGTGAGCACCCTGATTTCACCGAGTCTCTCAGGGCAGGAGACTCCACAGGGAGGGAAGCTGAGCAGGGGTACACCTTTCTGTGGACATGGGCAGATTCTGCCTTCACCCCAGTCAGCTGCCCGGTGGCTCAGGGCCAGGATGGTGCCCTGAGCTTGTGAGGTGTGTGCTGAAGAACCTCCTCCAGGGGGCAAGCTCTCAGCAGGCGGCCTGTCTCACAGGAGGAGGGGTGGCCTCGAGGCTGAGTCCTCCAGGCTCAGTCCTCACTTCTTCCCAAGGAGGCCCTGAGCACACAGTTGGTTGTGCGGCCACTCATTTCCGTGAGTCCGCTTAAATGCACAGGCGTGCAATCCTTTCCCACTTCCCAGTGGGCAGTGGTGTCCTTGTCTTGCTCTGCACCGAGCTACGGCTCAATCGCAGAGAAGAGAGGAAACCCCAGTCTCTGTAGCCCACGTCGGACAAGCAACAGAGAGGCTATTGCAGGACTTTGAACTCTCCAAAATGCCTGTTGGCAAAGAACAGCAGTGAGCCCTGGAATGATGACTGTAGAAAACATTGATCAAGACTGAACAGCAAGATGACAATCACCTGATTATAAAATGGGCCAGGACCTGCACAGACACCTCACCAAGGGAGAGGCACATGAAAGATCAGATGTCTGCTTTGTAGCTGTTTATTTTGTTTTGTTGTTGTTGATGTTATTTTTTTCCCCTTGATCCCCTAGATTCCTCCTACAAGTGAGACCATCCTGTATTTTTTTCCTTCTGACTTATTTCACTGAGCATAATCCTTTCAAGCTCCATCCACATTTCTATAAATGGCTCTAGTTTATCTTTTTTGATTGCTGAGTAATGTTCCATTGTGTATCTATACAACATCTTCTTGATCCAGTCATCAATTTGGGGGCATTTTGACTTATTCCATGTCTTACCTATTATAAATAATGCTGTGAAGAACATGGGGGTGTATGTTTTCTTTTGAATCAATGTTTTTGCGTCCTTGGAGGATCAAGGGAAAAAGTAAATAATAAAACAAAACAAAAATAAACAGACAACTACAAATCAGAGGCATTCTTCAGGGAAGAGGGAGGGAATGGGATCAAGGCCGGGATGGGAAGAGCACAAGGGACTATGGTGAGGGTACACGGGTGAATTGGTGGTGGAAACTCTATGGGGACTACACTAGAAAAGAAGGCAAACATTATAAAATAAATAAATAAGTTTAATATTTTTAAAAAATTGACTCTAAGAAATGGAGTCCCCACTTGTGGTAAGATGGAACTGAACATCTTAACCTGGTCAATCAAAAGCTCACACCATGTCAAAGAGGTATAGTGACACAAATAAAAAAAAAAAGAAAGAAAATGACCAACCGGAACACCTCTTTGCTTTGTCATTTTTTCCTTTGTAAAGTTTACCCACTTAACCTAAACTGTTGCTATAGCCACACACACTCAGAAAATGAGCTATTCTCCAGAGAGTCCTTGTGTAAGCAGACTCCAGAGACAGATTTGTTACACTACTTAGATGTGCAACTGGTGAAGGTCAGATTTTTATACTGTCTGGGGAAAAGGTAATTGCTTTGATGGGCAAAAACATATCTATTTATACAGATATCCTATAAAGAAACCAGGAAGAAACTTGTGGAATTCTGTTACTGCTTATAAGAAAGTGAAAAAAAATTACAATGTTTATCAATCTGACACATTTCTACAGTTAATCTGGGCCATTCCAGTCTGCAAGGGAATTTGGGGCCTGATTGATTTGGTTCATAGTTCTAAAATTATCCTTCACTGCCTAAAAGATTTTCTGAAATGAATTTTGGAAAAACAGAAAAAGTGATAAATCCATGCATACTGGGGTTGTTAATCTGAATTATATGGGGTAAAATAACATGCTCTTTTCCTATGGCAGTATTTGTTCCTTTATATCAAAATAAATAATAAAATTTTGTCTTCTTTATTTAAAGTAATTCAAGAAAATTTTCATCTGTTGCAGTTAATGTAGCCTAAACTGACACATTCTCAGCTGTAGTAGACTCTGATCGGTTCAGACTTAACAAGGCATCATGTTAATTCTTACACGTCAGAGAATTTTTAAAAATTCTAACAACTATATTTTAAGTGCTTTACTTTTCAATCTATTTTGAGACAGCTTTTCATTTAGTCCATTTAGGATGTTATGAATGACCTCAAGGCTAAGAAGAATCAAGTACTTCCCCAAGGAAGTACAGATGCCACAAAGCAGTGCCATGAATACTATCTCAACTGACTCAGAACTTGACCAGTTTGCTGATGGACACGGTGCACACATTCTAGAAGGAAGACTCTCCAACATTCCTTCTCGGGAACCATCTTGATCTCAGGCGCCATCTTAATTTCTAAATTATGCTTCTAGAATGTCAGCATCCACCCTGGACCTGTTATGTGGAGCTGTGGACTTAGGGTAAGAGTGAAGGGCAAAGACCCCCTCTCAGCTCCTGCTGGCAGAGTGTTGAGTAAGACACATAGAGATGTGATGGAGGGTGTTTTGGAGACCCTAGGACATGGTGAACTGAGACAAAGAAAATACCGGGGTCATGGCTGGAAGGTGATCAAGCACAGGTCGGAAGACTGGCCTGTGTTCTTTCCTGTGTCCATGAAACTATGCCTGGGAAGCAAGGTAAATCAGAAAAGAGAACAGAATAACCTGACAACACAGAATCTTGGTGGTGAATGTGTGCCAGAACAATGCTGAATACTGAAAAATAATTGACTAAACCATTGTCTTGTAACTACTTAGGAGACGGGACAGTCTACCTCAGTATGTATGAGTTGCTTGGGGCACTTGGAACACTTGAGTTCAGACTAAGAAGCCTTGCATCCCCTGGAGCCTGTGCCTCTTAAACCCTATTTTGTGTCTGTATATTTCTTTGTTTCTCAGTTCTTTCAGATGCCTCTTCTCAACCCTGTTCACCAGACGGTCTCCGGCAGGAGATAGCAGTCCAAGCTTCTCCACTAAGTTTAACTCTCTGGATGAGCAAACAAGCCACATCTGACCTTGATGGAGCCAAAAGAGGACCACTTCATGTGTTGTCATTAGTCTAATAAGCATGTCTGGAATATTGATGGTTATAGCTCTGAGAGACCATTCTGAAGCAACTCAAAGACTTCGCACACTACAATTCTGAAAGATTTCCAGTGGCTTCCAAGAAGTGAGTCATTTGTTCCAAGGACCGGCTTGACACACCAAATGACATGGTCCACTAGTGATGGAACAAAGTAGAATCTCCCACACATACCCTCCACACGAAGGGGAAATTCCATTGATGTGACTCTGCCCCATTCTCCTCATCATGGAAGCCAAGCAAATGTCTCCTTGTAGCTGGGACAATCATCTCTACATCTCCACCAGCAGATCTGTCGTTTGTTCAATGTGGCAAAATATTTCTTTCCCTCCACAAATGGAGTCTCTATCAAGTTCATCTTGAATGTTCAACTCACCATGAAGAAAATGCCACTTTCCACGATAATTGTTTTACCTCTTTATAGACTCTTACATTAAACCTCCAAGTATAACCACAAATACCTTCATGATCTCACAAGACTACCTAACTTAAAACCCTTATTTCTGTTTTACAAGAAAATAAAAGTTGCTTTCTACCAGGATTATTTTCTTTAAGAAGGAAATCTCTTCAGTGATTGAGAAATAAAAATAATTTTAAAAGAACTTACTGTGGAATTATATACAAGAAAATACCAGACAAGCAACATGTATCAAAGACAACAACTTACTATGAATAGATGTTTTTTACACGCTGTCACCAGGTAGCGAAATGAACGAGGACACCTTTCTCGAACTGACCCTGCCTGGACCAGAGTGGACACACCAGCCCTCCTTGTTGAGAAGACTTTGCTGTGGAGCCAACCTTGGGGGCCATGATCCCCCGTGACCAGCTGGGGAGAACCCAAATGGGAGAATTCCAGGTCTGCCTGTGACCCCAATATTATGAGTCCTGTATTGCCAAAGGGACCAGGGAGATGGCCACAAGGTTGCTCGCCAGGGATCCAAATGGATGCAGAGGAGATGGCAAATACCTTGGGAATAAGGTGGGTGCTTCCAGTGTGTGAGCCCCACCCTGAGGGCTGTCGCTGCTGAGAATACCCATTGACACCGGAAGCAGAGACTTCATTATGCAGCGGGGTGTGTTCTAGGCTTTCCTGTCCCCTTGCCCATTCCCTGCTGACTGTGTGGATCAGTGAGCTAAGCTGCACTCTCCCGGGTCACGTGGCAATAAATGGGAGCTCTGGGACCAGGCTCCAGGAATTGTCTCCTCTAGAGGTGTCCTCTTATTCCACTGGCACATGGGCATTTTATTTTATCTTTATTTTTTTTAATTTATATATTATTTAATATTATATTATTTGTATAAATATAGTAAATAATATGGTTAACACATTTGATTAAAATATTACAATATTTTTATTTATAATATTTATATATGTATATTTATATATATAATTTATTTATATAGATTTGACATCAGGTGTGGTTTCCATGGAATTTCCACTACCAGCTCACCAGTGCACCATCACCTCAGTCCCTTGTGCTCTTCCTGCTCTCATTTTGACCCTCTCCCTCCCCTTCCCCCATAAAATGTCTCTGGTTTATAGTTGTCTGTTTATTTTTGTTTTGTTGTGTTTATTTTTATTGTTATTATTCCGTTCCCTGGTCCTTTATTTGGTTCCCTTAGATTCCACCTATAAGTGAAACCATCCGATAGTCAGCTCCATCCATGTTACTGTAATGGCATGAGTTTATCTTTTGATTGTTGAATAGCATTCCATGGTGTATATAGACCACATCTTCTTGATCTGGTCATCTATTTCTGGGCATTTGAGTTGTTTCCATATCTTACCTGTTGTAAATAGTGCTACGATAAACACAGGGGTGCAGGTGTCGTTTTGAGTTGATGTTTTGTGTCCTTTGGGTAGATCCCTAGGAGTGGAATGGCTGGGTCATATGGTAGCTCCATTTTTAGTAGTCTGAGGAACCTCCACATGTGGGCATTTTATTTTTTTTAAGATTATTTATTTATGCACATAAGAGCTGGGGCACAGGCCAGAGTTGTAGGAGGTGAGAGGATTCCCCAGAGACAGAGTGGGGAGCAGGACAGGCAGATCGACTGAAATATACTGCTGAGGGGAGCAGCAGGAGCAAGGCAGGAGAGGTCTGCTGTGCCATGTGGGTCCCTTCCCTGGCCGGGGATTGAACTCATGCTGCCGTGCCACTGATGCTTCACAGTGCGGCGCTTAATCCGCTGCACCACCAGGGAGTCCCACATGTGGGCATTTTAAAGACACTTGCCTAATGTCTCCATTTCTGCAGAGAACCTCTCATAATGTCTACTGAAACAGGACTGTCTTGCTTCTGTTACCCAGAAGAGCATTTGCCCACACTGAGTCAGGGAGAGCAATTGAATGCTTGGTTGCTCTGTGATTTTGACTCTTGGTGAGTCAGATCAGCGTCTTAAATTCATATCAAGACAGCTTTAGTCTTTACAGTTAGCTGCAAACCATGAAAGCACACCCCTCCTGGTTATCACAGGTGGGAAAGATATGGAACAAAATAGCAACACTTCCCGAATAAAACAAACAAAAGCCACTTGCCCATCCCCACTGGCCATCTGAGATAAAATCAGTCACTCCAATAAATCACACCAATAGGAGTGATGATTGTGTCACTTAATGGGGAGTCTGTCCAATGTCATAAGGTCCCCAGATTCCTACAAGGGCTTGGTAACCCCATGGTGATTCATCTGGGGTGGGGGGAGCAAGTCACCCCTGTGGATTGTTGCTGTAACTCTCTATGTTCGGTGACGCAGCGATGAGACCAGTAGATGGGCTGGCGAAGCAAGGAGATGGAGGGCTACTGCTCTCCTAGGCAAACAGCAGTCCTCCCACCTCTCCATGGCCTTTTATTGAGCATGAGAACAGTTAAGAAGCATGTTACTTGCTACAAGAAGCACAGCCCAGAAGTACGAGGTCACGTAGTTGTGTGCCAAGCCCACCAGTACTATCATCTAACAACTTTCTGTTTCCTTATTATCTTCATCCAGAGTGAAAGAGTGTCTGCCTGGATTCCCGGAGCTGTGTGCAGCTCTTGTTAGCGTGACTTGTTTGCAAGTCTCGCAAGGATCTCGGCATAGCACTCCTTTCTGTCCTTGATTGTTGCTTCCTGCTCTTGCAGCCTCTGGTGCCCCCCAACATTGGACATTCCGCTCATCTCCATCAACCTCTGCAGAATTGGGGTCAGTTTCAAAGCTCCTGTGTCCTGTTCGGATGCCTGAGCTGGCGATGGAGATTCAGAGCAGACCCACACGTGGGCCGTCACTCAGTCTGGACCCCACGTGCCAGGTGGAAGCCAACGTCGGCTTGACCTGTCCAGGTGCCAGAGCTGTCATTCCCAGCCTGTCTCTGGACAGTGCCCAGGCCCTCCAGATTCCATTGTGTGAGCTCATACGTCCTTTGAACCAGAGAAATGGGGAGAAACGGGGGGTGGGTGGAAGCAGACCTGCTGGCAGTTGGAGTGAAGGCGTCAGTCTTGAGTCCTTGTGCATTTCCTCAGTGTGCTCTGCACGGTGGGGCTGGCCGGCTTGCCAGGTTCACTGTCTAAACACTTCTTTCCACACCAGCTTCCAAATCATCACCCCTGTCTCTCCAGATCACCGTTTGGATCCTGTTACACAGAGAGGAGATGGATGAGCTTGTGTCTATATCATCAGAGGTCATCAAAGTTAGACCCAGTGTGCCCCCGTGCTAATGCGTGTTGAAAGGGGAAACCTGGGGACTGGTTTCTGGTGTGTGGACACAGGGACGGTGTCCCTCCCCTCTTTTGCAGGATCTGACAGTGACCGTGCAGTGGCTTCACAGCCTCCTTCCAGGGAATGTTCACCCCAAACTCAGGGATCATGGAGGATAAAGTCTAAACCTTCCAAGGAGACACCAGGACCCTCGCCACCAGGGTGGCGCTGTGGACCACTCCGCCACCAGACCCTGAGTGTGCTCTGGCCGGGCTGCTGCTCCTGGGTGTGCAGAGGTCCTGCTCCTTCTGGGACCGGCAAGGACTCTGGTCACTGTTGGCTCTCGGGCCCCTCACTTGGGTTTCCCTACCCCTGATGTGTCCTTGTCTTCATCAGACATGGAGGAGTCCCTCAAGGCTCTGGGAGCACCAGGGGCCCGCAGGGCCAGGCAGAGAGTTTCCAGGTTGAAAGAAAAAGAGCAAAACAGCCACTTGGATTTGACAGCGCCTGGACAATAGCAACACAGACACGGACCTGCCCAGTGCCCTTGGATACTTTCTAACGCGGCAGCACCTCCCTCCCTGGGCGCCCGGGATGGGGGGATCCCCCTCCCACTGTCTTCTCCTGCAGTGACTTCTGACTTTCTGACGCAGGTTCTGCAGCAGACAAATGGCGATGGAGCACAGCCAGGGGCGCCATGAGAAAGAAGAAGAATCATTGGCTGATAATTCTATTAGTACACAAGGAAAATAAATTAAAGCTGATTGCTCTCTATCACGACTTGACATCAAGAATGAGTTTTTTACAAAGAATAAGGACACGCAAACTGGGATGCTTCCCCTCCCTGAGAGGGGAGGGTTGGGGTGGGGGGGGAGCATCTTTAATATCTTGTGGGAAATTCAGACCAAGCCGCTCACCAAATTATATCGACCGTAAAGACTTCACTGGGCCATTTCATTAGCTTATTAGGTAAAATTAAATAAAAAGGACCTTAAATGAATTATAACCAGCTTGCGGAAAAACAAATATATTGTGTCTGGGAAAATGAACTCCATGTGAATCTACAGCCACCATATGTAAATCACCCATTATTCGTCCTGTCTCTTTGAAAATCATTTTATTGGAATGTATCAGCTAAACTAAAACACATGATTGACCTTCCTGGACATGAAAGGAAGCACTGAGGAAGTTCCTGGCCAGCCCCGCCCAGCACAGCACCAGGAAGCAGAAGGGTTTTTTTTTTTTTATTTTTTATTTTTAAAGACTTATTTATTTTTGCATTCAAGAACTGGGGTACAGTCCAGAGGTGCAGGAGGTGAGAGGATTCACCAGAGACAGAGTGGGGAGCAGAACAGGCAGATGGACTGAAACAGACTGCTGAGGGGAGCAGGGGCGAGGCAGGAGAGGTCTGCTGCGCCCTGTGTGTCCCCTCCCTGGCCGAAATCAATCTCACGCTGCTGTGCCACAGATGGTCAACCCGCTGCGCCACCAGGGAGGTTCAGGAACATTTTCTTAAATCAGTGTCTATGTACCGGTGGGCATGCCAGCGCCTGCCGGGGAGAGCGGTGGACAGTCAGGGAACTCTTACGCAGTGACCGCCTGGGCAGCCCCGGGGCGGAGGAGGGCCTGGGTCTTTCCAACTTCTGGAATCGCGCTCCACCTGGGCAGCTCAGCAGGAGACGGAGCCCAGGGCTGGGCACACCTGGCTGACATCACAGCCCGGGCCTCTGCCTCCGCCCAGGGCTCCATTCCAGGGTGTCTTGGTGCATTTCATCAAATGCACCCTGGACTTTGCTTTCCAGCTCCCAGAAAGTGCTCTCTGTGCCCAGCATCCCGGTGAGACCAGGACGGCCTGGGATCAGGAATCTTTCGGAAAAAGGCCACCTCCTGCTGGTCGGTGCTATGTGGTGCTTCCTCAGCACTTCCCTTTGAGGTTGGGGTGGGATGAGCTGAATCCAGTCCAGAAGGACGCTTTTGAGCCAGGAAGCTACACCTCACGATGTATTTGGGCCCTGTTTTGGGGTGTTGCGTGCCGAGCCCACACCTGCATCCCGTGTCTGTGGCAAGGACACTTAACTTCAGTCATCTCGATTCATGTACAAAGTGTCGTTGAGTCGGAATCACGCGCGCTCTCGCTGAGAGCTCAGACAGGGGAGAAGAATAGCAACAACCCTTAAGGCAGAAGGCTTACAACCTGTTACTCCTCACCAGTCTCTAAGATTCCACAAGAAAAACCCCACTAATATGTTCAACAAATCAATGGGATAAGCACTCTTTCTCACACTAGTTTAAAAATAAGGCTTGGATACAGGTTCTTCATGTGTGAAAATACCAGCAAGACCCCACAGTCCTCCCCACAAATCTCCCTACAGTCCTCCCCACAATCCTCTCCACAGTGCTCCCCACATTCCCCCCAACATTCCTCCCCACAATCCTCCCCATGGTTCCCCCAACAGGAGGATAGGTTCCCCCCTATCCTCCCCACAGTCCATGCCCCCATTCTGTGCTCCCCCCTCCCCCTCTGGTCACCTCAATTTTGCATTCAGATTTCTAGGGTTTGTTTTGGTCTCATTTGCCTGCCCCTTCATTTCTGTTGCTTAGTATCTCACCAAAGAGTCAAACTGTCCTCTATAGTGTTGTCAACCAGCCTTACCTCAACATAAATGACACAACTCATAAAGAAATATGATAAATGATAAAAATAAAAACATTTTTCTTCTACTGAGACAAAGACAAGAATTTTTTGTTATTGTTGTATAGAAGAATTAGGGTACAGGCCAGAGGTGCGGGGGGTGAGAGGATCCACCAGAGACAGAGTGGGGAGCAGAACAGGCAGACCCACTGAAACACACTGCTGAGGGGAGCAGCGGACGAGCAGGAGAGGTCTGCTGCGCCATGTGGGTCTCCTCCCTGGCCAGGGATCGAAATCGCACTGCAGTTGATTACACTGAGACTCAACCCTAGGTCTTCAGGGAGGCCCTATTATTTTTTTTAATGTATGTAAGAAAATAGAAAAGTAAAGTACATTACAAAAAAAATTCTACTTTATTTTAATTCCAACTGTAGTTGCAGTGACCGCTGGGTCATTGGGCTGTCAGCTGACATGGCGGGAGCAGCACCAAGCTGGTAGTGGCTCATCTGAGATCACTCAGTTTCCCAGCAAATCCCCGGACCACAGTCACACAGGCGACCCTCTCGCTGCTTCAGACAGAGTTTGTGTCACATGCATTGGGTGCCTCAGACCCTCACGCACAACTGAGGGCCGGTTTGCAAAATTCAGTCTCTCCAGGGGACACCACCAGTCACGAGAACAATCCCACCTGCCCTCCTGGGCCGGCTGCGGTGGTGTCCGAGGGACTAGCCCACAGAACCGGCCTGGCCGACTTTCAACTGTTGCTCTAAGTTGAATTCAAGTTAAAATCTGGCCATCTTGTGAAGTCCCTGCCAAGCCTGATTCTTTCTATTAGAAAACTCAAAATATTTCACCCCCAGGGACATGTCACTTAGAGTCTGCAGCATCTTTTGTCTGAGCTTCAGAAAGACTATTATAAGTAGCAAGATATCAAAACTTATCACAGTCCTACGTTGAAGAGATGCTGAGCACCCCCGATTTCGTGAGTATCGAAGGAGACCCCAAGGAAACACTGTGTCCAGCACCAAGGAAACACTACGTCACCCCGATTGTGCCCCAAAATCACAGCTACCGTGGGAGTCCACTTTACTTTCGATGTAATTTCAGAAGAATAAAGAAAAAAGGGGGGAAGCCTCTCTCGCCGCTCATATCCCTCATTGTTCATATAAAGGAAGCAGAGGTGGAAAAAGGATCGCTTATTGGTTTGTTAGTCAAAGAGGGGGCACCCGGGGCCATTCACGACCCCCCAGTAGCATCAGCAGGCACAGGCAGGGTCACTATGGATTTGGGCAGATGGATGAAGAGGGTTCCAGAGTCCACAGTGGGTTTTTCAGGCTTTAATGCTCTCAGGGGAGCAGGTGCTCAGGTGGGCCAGGCGGGGAGGCTGGCACCCGAGGAGACAGGCACAGGGGGCTGGCAGGCTGGGAGGCTGCCAGGTAACTGAGCCTCCCTGCCCCCCATGGATCTTTACCTGTTTCTCTGGGCTTCCTCTGGAATTCTCTTGTGGTCTCTCCTCTCTGTAGTCACGCTGCTTGTCGTCCTTGCCGCTGCTTTCATCCCCACCTCTAGCCTCAGGTATGCAGGTGGGCGCGCTCCAGGTGTCCACATCAGGCCCGTGTGCCCGTGCCCAGGCTCCCAAGTGCCTTCTGCTTCACCATCATCAAGGCCACAGGGGGTGGCCACAGGGGCCAGTGCCATGAAAAGCCGGATTGATCCATTCACCCTACATCCCCCAGTGCACATGCACACACACTTTGACACAGAAGGCTTTGCACACCCAGATGTGCTATTCCACACCATGATAAATGAACACAAAGGAATGCCCAGCCCACCTGTCCAAGGGAATGGAGACCACGCAAGGACTGGAGCTTAACAGAAGCACCAGCTCCCATGTCTGTGTGCACATTGCGGTGGTGCCCGCTGAGTCGAGCTGCTCTGGCTAGGAGGAGACCTGGGGTTGCAGGGTCCCCATGGATAAGCACATCATGTGAACCAAGTCAGTGTGTCCCCGCACAGCTGCTTCGGAGCCTGCTTTCCCGCCTGGACTCTGCCCATCTACCTACCGCCGTGTCCAGCAGGTGACAGGACGGGCTAAGCCCCAGCTCACACTTCAGCAACATCTTCATATTTTTCTTCAGTTCCGTGGAGCTGTCAAATGTGTTTTCAGGTTTTAGTCGTTTAATTTCTTTTAATGTTTCCATAGAAATAACATTAACGAGATGATAGATTAGAAGCAATAAATGATGCCCCTCACATGCCGGGGAATTTATCTTCATCACATGTCTGATAGTGCCCTCTTATTGTGTAATGAAGCCTGCTATTCGTATCTATCACACTTTCACTCATTCATCTTCTGTGCTCCTAAAGACAGAATTCTCATCCGGAGTCTCTGCTAGAGTTGCAAATTCACACCCCTCTCCATGGTGTCCACTGTCTGTGGCATCTAATAAATTGGCTTTCAAATGCCAATTCTAGTGGCATATGTCGAAATGCATGTGGTGGTCTAGAAGAATCTTCTATATCAGTAGTCCCAGCTGCAGGAGAAATGATCGTCATTAATCTTTTTGGCATGCCCTCAAACTGTCAAGAATGGCAAACACCTCTCTACTGTTGGGGAGCAAAATTCTGCCACCCCAATATTTATCTTTTTGGCAAAGGTTGAATTCAAGGGAGGGGTTCTGAAGGCAGGATGGAGGTTGCTTTTGAAAACGACACTTAGAGGTAAGCTTCTATAACAGGGTGCACCAAACCTAGTCTCCCCGTCTCTCTTCAGTGGAGAGGGCAAATCTTAATCTGCACACCTTTCTCAACTGTGCCTTCCCAGGTGAGCCCTATGGCCTTCCCTTCCCTCCCCAACCTCCCTCGTCTTAGCTGAGCTATTTAAGATGACATCTTTGAGGGCAAAGAAAAGTTCAAAAAAGAATCCAAATTTCCTTACTAATGAAGAAAACATTGCCACGGAATAGATGAAAATGAAAGCCCAGTATCTTAATATGAAACTTCAAAACTCATTGGGGAAAAAATCGCTGGTGTGAAACATAAACACAACGCAGAAAATGCCAGATCTAGGGAAGCGGCTGTCCAGCAACAGCAGGATGTGGTGAGACGGGAGGAGAGAGGAAGTGGGAGAAGTGTCTTGGGAAAGAAAAAACCTGCAAAATGCTTTGAGAAAAGTTCAACTACAACATAGACAAAACTTCAAAGACTAGAAAGAATAAAACTGAGCAAAAGAAATAAAAAGAAAGCAAACAATAAATTATAGATACTTCAGGAAAAAGATTTTTAAAAGGTGCAATGTCTGCAGTAGAGTCCCTAAAGAAAACCTTAACGCAAAGGAAAAGAAAAATAACCTTCAGAAAAGAATAAGAGTATTTTGAAACAAAACAATACTTGGATTCACATAGTAAAAGAACATCCCACATTCTAGTGAAAATTGGCCCCAAAAATGCAAACGCAGGAAACGCCCTAATAAACTATTTTTAAAAGCTAATGAAGCAACACTTCAGGCTGAAAAGAAAGCAGACCTTGTAACGAAATTTGACTGTGTCAGCTTCTGCCAAAGTGGCACCTTCTAGAAAAGATTGGCTCACAACTTGCAGAATATTGAAAAAATTATATAAGCTTCTGACTCAGACCTTCAAAGATCATGTCTGCAGACTGAAGTTTGAACACAAGAACGAGGGGACTGTGTTTCACACGGGTGCTCCTTGATAAAGGGCTGGAAAACACACCCAACCTAGCCAGTCGTTGCAAGGTGAACTCACATGACGTGACGGGGGCACTTAGCCATGCAGTGTCCTTTCCTGGACACCTCTGGTGAGAAAAGGATGAGTATGAGGAATCAATGGGGCACACGTGCCACAGGCTAGGATGACCCAGAAATGATCCAACTAACCCAGCATCGGCAGGGAGACGAGAGAGGCAGAAGATAGAACGGCTGTGACGGTCTCGTGTGGGAGAGCTGGCATGGTCGCAGAGCTCGAAATGTTTTAAGATTGTGTTTCTACTGATTTAATTGGGTTGAGAAGGAGAAGCAACAGAGAACGAATTTAACTGAAGCCAACATAACTGAAGGCAGCAGAAGGAAGAAATTAATGTGCCAGAAAACAAACAACTCACCCAGAAAAGTCGACATCTTAAATTAAATAAACTTGGATTTCAAAAAAATCAATAACATAGACACATCTTGAGATGGCTTAATGGATCTCAAAAGGGAGCAAGCAAACAAGTAGAGAAGATGACAAAGCGGACGTAAGTAAGAATTCGTTCAAGAGAATCTATTTTACATAACTGAATGCAAATTAAATTTGGATCAGGGATGAAATGGATACTTGGTGAGGAAAATGCAATTTACCAGGCTGACTTCAGAAGACACTGAAAGTTGAAAGAGGCCAATTTCCTATAGAAGAACAGAGAATGTTTTAGAACAAGAGCTGTCTCCTGCCCCCAATGAAAGTCACCAAGCCAGCTCATCCCAGATAAGATGGGTTTGCTTTAGTTTTGAAAGTATATTCAATATGGAGGAGAATTATTAATGCAATTTAACATATCCAAAGTTCTAAGAGTAACAATCACAATCCACTCCATGAAGGCTACAGACATGATGTATGCTTGCTCACATTCCTCAGACATCTGGGTGCCACTTCTGAGCCACCTCCCCACCCCAGGTGTACTTCCCTCAGCCCAACAGGCACCCAGTGCTGCCAGGCTGACCTTGGGTGACCTTGGCTTAAGGGCGTTTGAACACATATACTTACCTGGAAGTGCCGCTGGGTGCAGACTCTCCCCCATCAGGAACCCTGGGGTGCTTTGCATAAGATAAGATCAAAACAGCTTTGCAGGAAATGACTGAAACCCACCCCACCCCCAAGAACTTTGCCCCTACTTGCACTCTGGCTGCCGCCCCCCACTGCTCCCCACAGTCTCTTGCAGCAGCTCCTTAATGAGTACTTGCACACATGTGCTATTCTTAGGTCAACTTGTGGGGAACTGCATCAAGGCTGATGCTGAAAGTGCATTCAACCTTCCTTGCTTGATTAAAAAAAAGTCAATAAAACAGAGATGGGAGGAAAGCCTCTTATCATAAAATACAACTATCTCAGTGAAAAGCTGATGGGAACTAGAGAAGCCATTTCTGTAAAGGCAGGATTTAGGCAATGGAATCTGTTAACACTGGTATTATTTAATACTGCGCTGGAAGTGTCAGCTACCAGCAAGAGAATAAAATTAGTGATATACAAATTGGAAAAGGGATGATACCATTGATCTAGAAAACTCCTCAGACTCAACTGAGAATCTCCTGGAAAGGGCAGGAGAATTACTAAGATTAGAAATATATATTATATAGAAGTCAAGAGCATTTTATTGCACAAAAGGGCTAGTTAGAACAACATATACACGTATAGATTTATACACACACAGACGAAGAAAGGCAAAATGAGGGATGGAATACACTTTATAAGAAATGTACAAAAGCTATGCAAGGAAAATATACAAATTCTACTGAGAAATAATGTTTTCAAATAGAATGTTTTAGAATAGGCTTAATACCATCAAGGTGTTAATTGTCTTTTGACTAACTTAAAAATGCAGTATGTCCCCAATAAATATAACAGCCTAAGAGCGCATGGAAAATTAGACCAGCTTAGCAGAAAATATCCTGCAAATGAAAAGCTTGTTCTAGCACCAGGAATCTCAGCAAAGGCAGCCGTGTGCTGTGATTCCAGAGGACAGAGGCCAGGAGGAGCTGAGCAGGAAACCCAGGACTGCAGCGTGGACAGGAGGCAACTTCACAGACAGAGAAGGCGGCATCTCAGATGGAGGCTCACAGGTGGGAATTTAAATAATTGGCATTGGGAAAAAGAGATGGTCGCTTGGGGAAAGCAAGATAAAATTGGAATCACATCTCACTCTGTGAACAGGATAACTTCCCAGTGGATCAAAATTTTTAATGTTAAGGAAAAACTAAAGCTCTGATACTGGTACCAGAAGAAGCTGCAGGTGAGTCCCATCAGTATCTGAACAGTCCATGAAGGCTCAGGACTGAAGGAGAAAGGGTGATAATTCCTTAAATCACATCACCATTGCAATGCAAGATGGGGACACAGATGCAAAATCATGTGATATACGGATGCTGTGTGCAAACAAAGAGAACTCCTGGAAATCTAGATGAAAATTCAGTGCAATTGAAAAGGATCAGAAGAAAAAAATTTATGAAAAAACCCCCAAAACCTCTGCAAATATTAAATAGCCCTTTATATGGAGGAAGATGGCCAGATTTTTCATAAAGAGAGAAATGGATTTTGTATAATACTGTGCTTTAGTGTCACTACAATAAATGTAAAATAAATATGTTAAAAGTATCTCTTCTCACCTGTGATGTTGAGGAAACTTCAAAAATGTGTCATCTGGGTGGCTTCCTCCTCTGTTGGTGCCATGGGGCATAAAGTGTGTGGTCACCACAGGTAAAGGGGGACCTCAAATCGCTCACCAGCCCATCCATTGAAGATGAAACCATCAATTAAAAAAGTGAATTCAGGAGTTAAGTCTGCTGTGCAGGAGCACTGTGACTTAAATGATTCAACCTTCGGGGCTGACTTTCAGATGTGGGAGCCTGACTGTAACCTGTCAACATCTCAAGTAAGGCTGTTGCTGTTCTCAGTGGAGAGTGAGTGGAGAGTGGAGGCGGCAGGACAGTTTCAGCACTGGACAGAGCTCTGGTCTCTGCCCCCAGCCCCAGAGCCACCAGAGAAGTCCATGTGGACTTCCCAGGGCTATTTCCTTTGGAATCCACTGGGCTAAACAGGGAGTACTCACACCACTCCGACAAGGCTTCCTTCTCACATGCTCCGTTTCCCACAACGACAGACGAACGAAGGCTGCCGTCCACCATCAGAGCTTCCTCAAAGTCCATTGCCTGGACCACACAATATTGTGATCATCCGTTGCCCAACAGAATTTTCCATTTACTATCAAATGGATTAGTGCATGAGCTTTTCTTCCGCAAAAATATTTCACATTCTTTTTGGTTGCTAAGGACATGAACCTGCTCTTCAAGGTTCCCTGATCGTGCAACATCAGCGAGTGTCCATCACCGGGGTCGTTAGCAGATGTGCCCAGGCCTGGTTCCCAGGCTCCCGCGCTCCAGCCTGCAGCCCCTCCACCCGGGGGTCGTGTCAGGGGTAAGAGGCAGATGATCCACCTGTTCTCTGTGACACCTCATTTCTCAACTTACTGCACAAAGGGTTTTGATACAGGAAGCCTAGAAAAGGATTTTCGTTGAAATCAACAGCTGTTTCTTCCACGAATCTGGCATGTAGAATGGACCAATCAGGTGCAAGCTATGAGCTGATTGGTGTTCAATGTTCCAATCAGACACAGGATTGAGAAACAGTCCAATCAGACTTGGAGGTGGGGCATCCTGGGAGAGGACATAAGCCAGGGTTGCGCTGAGGGAAATTTCCAGTCGCCAAAGAAAGGAGGGGTGGGGGCTCTGTTCTAGGCCACCTTCTTCTTCTGTGACACTGGAGAAGAAAGTCCAATTATCCTGTGTTCATAGTGGGGAAGGCTAACGGGAGCCTGTTGTTGGAGATGACTGAGAAATGCTTCGCTCTGATGAATCCTCTCCCCCTCTAACACAGCACACAAAGTGTTTGTCCACAGACATAAAGGGGTTGGAAGGATTGATGTCATCATCCAAACCATGAAGCTCTGGCGTTGCCTTGGAGGGCAAGGCACCGAGAATTCGCCATTTCCATCTCAGAGCACATTGACGGCATCCACACGCTGAGTCTGTGTCCGCCCCGGATTTGTGAGCTGGGGTAACCCTGCTACCCGGTGCTCCTGGAACGTTTGAATGTCAGTCAAGTAAATAAAGTCAACCTACTTCAGTGTTCCCTTCCTCCAGAAACACATTATTCCTTGAGCGGACTATCTCCAAGATGAATCACAGGCTCCGGGAATGGTAATATTGCTTTCTGTAAATCACAAGGAGTTGGTGGATACATTTTTAAAAAGCACAATCACTGTAGATGATCGTTATCGTGTACAAGAGCCAAATGAGCAGCCAAAGAGTTTAGCGATTTTAGAAACAATACAGGATTTTAAAGTTGGATCACCTCATTGCTTTTCCCTGAACATCAACTTATCAAGGACCCATATCAGGGTCATGTTTTAGCCTCATCACCATCTCACCACCCTGACACATCCCCTCCTGTGGTTTCATTGGGACAGCATGCCAGGAAAGCCCCAGAACATGGAGAGCAGCCTGGAATTCCCCTTTGAGAAGCTTTCACTGGAGGGACAGACAGGTGGTCTACACCCCATCTTCGTCCCTCCAGCAGTGCAGGGCAGCTGGACAGGACAGGCTGACCACGCACGGCCCCTCAGCAGCCACCATGTACCGAGGCAGAAGTCATGGCTGCAGGATGCTTCTCTCTCAAGCCAGGGCCAAAGAAACCCAACACCAATGGCCTGGAATGATTTTTTTAACTGAGTCCTGAGAATTCATTGTGATTTGCTTTCACGTAAACACCAATTTTTGCCTCGGCTGAACTGATTTACCTGTTAATTAAAACTAGGCAGTAAGCACAATGCAAAATTTATTAAACCATTTAGGAGAAGGATATAAATCAGGTGAGGCCAGTCTTGGGCACTCAAAGTAAGTTCAGCTGAGGTGCCTCCCCCGACCAGCAGGAACCAGCAGTCAGCGCTGACAGGAGGATCCTTCATTAAGCAAACATGCTCGGTTCAGCTTCCCTTTCATTGGGAAGACTGGGCTCTAGCCCTAGCTTGAGAACCACTATGGACATCTGTGAAAGGGTGTAGCGTTTACAGTAAAAGTTGTCATTGTCTAGGGCCTCCGTGGTGGTGCAGGCTTAAGCCCGCTGGCCGTGCTTCTGTGCTCTTCCCCTGGAGATTTCCAATAATTTCCCATTTTCATCCCAAGCATCCTTTGTGTAGATTATCGAGCACGCCTACAATCACTGTCCCTGTCTCTCTTCAGAGGTTCTAGTCTTCCCGCTCCTCCATCACAGACAAGTGTCCCCAGCTCACACCTGCTGGGGGGTGGGGAGGAAGGAGCAGACCATGCCACTTGGGCTGCAGCAGCTGGAAAATGCAGTGTGTGGCCTGGGACCCCAAACACGACTTGTTCTGGGTGATCCCTGTGCTGGCTGTGAGTTATTTTCCACGCCCGTGGCGTTTCTTTGTACAGGTGGGTCAGCCAACTTGAAAGACTTCACGTGCCTTGTTAAAGCTCTGGTAATTGAAAGCATCACCGAAAAAGATGTTTGGAGAAGGTCCACGTTATAACAAGTGACCAAATAACTGAGACATCCCTGAGGGGCTCTAACAGGCCTGACACACACCCACACGCACACACTTGGGTGAACAGGGATGGTGTTTTATTCTGGACCCCAGAGGGTCCGTGGGGTTATTTTAAAAGGGCAGATTTTTTGAAGATGTTATAAATAACAGTGCGGGTAGGTTTTTACAGGTGAGTGCATCTTCATTCCAAAGGCAGGAATCGTGGTAAAAATAAGATACACGTGGGCTAAAGATGAATAGACCCCCTGACCTTTGTCGGGAAGTGGGGTGTCTGTAGACCCCAGAGCGCGGGTGGGGTGTTGTAGCAGCAGGAAGGCATATGGAGCAAGTTCAGGAAGGTTCTGGGCAGAAGGGTCAAGGAAGGGAGTCTTGGAGCCCTCGGTGGCTTTTCATGCTTTTATTAGTAGAGGTGGCCAGGTACATGGCAGGCATGGGTGCCGGGGGGCCGGGAGGCTGGCAGGCCTCCCAGTCTCCGGCGCATCTCACTCTCTCTGCTGCTCTTTGATCTGTACTGTTGGTCCTGGCGTCCTCATGACGCTGCCCATTTAAGCCCATGTCCAACTCAGGTGACTCACTTGCACATGCCCACCCTGGAATGCTCGCAGCACTGCAGGTGTCCATTATCACAGTGGTGGGAGGTTGGAAAGACCTGATTGTTCTCTAACCCTACAGGTGTGCATGCGTCTCTGTGGAGGCTGCCAAGCTCCGACTCTCGCGTGCCCAAGACAACTCAGGAGGCCAACCTGGAACCGCATCGACCTGGCATCCCCTGGGTGTGGCAGGTCAGCCTCTCCCTGCTCTTTGGGGCGGGTTTCCTGGCGCCCCCGGCTCTTGCACCCCAGCGCTGCGGGCAGCGGGCCTGCGGGCCTGCACCAGGGCGAGGCTTCTCCAGACACCTCCGCCCCTCGCTCCTGAGTCAGCGCTGGGCAGCCGGACGATGGAGCCTGAGAAAGGCTCCCTCTGTGGGGTCAGAGTTAGTCACTGGCCGAGGGCTGTGACCGTCCGGCTTCCAAGGCGAGGGGCGTGTTACTCAAGGCCATGGAGGCGTCTGAAACGGTGGCACCCACAGCCCGGGCAAGCCAAAGTGGGCCCGCCCAGCCCTAGTCCGGGGGAAACGTGAGCTGAGGCAATGGGGGCTGCGCTGCCCTGACAGGCTGGCTGGCAGGTCGCCCCGCGGCCATCGTGAGCGCGTTTACGAGGCGCGGACCTGAGTATAGAGTGTTGCTCACCACGCAGTGTGTACGCGCGCTCGAGCACGGGAAGAAGCGGGGGGACGCGCGAGGCGGTCCCTTACCGTCACCCCACCCACTCCTTGACGCTAAGTCAGTGCACCCTGGGAGACCCCACGGTCCTGGCCTGGTGCTCCGGCCCCGTCTGGATGGAAGTGATGTTCGCGGGAGGTCCTGCTCCTCTACGCCTCCCTCCTAGGGTCAAGTGTGTTTTCTGTCAAACACTTTTGCAAATTCTTTCAAAGACAAACAGGTCTCCCCTCTCCCCTACGCCAGCCCCCACCCTCATGGATCTGAAAGCCCTGTCTCTGGGCCGAGGGCTTCCTGAGCCCCCATCCTGCCCACCTCCTCTCCAGGGTCCAGGGTCCCAGGCGCTCTACATTGGGGCCCTTCCCCATACTAACCAGGTCCCCCTCAAATCCCATCTTTGTGGATGGACCTGCCCACACTGCCTGAAATAGCCTTCCCCCATTGTCCCCCCAGCCCTGGGTCCCCACTACCAGCCATGGGGTGCCCAGCCCTAATCCTCCTCCCACCTCTGAATTCTACCCCAATGTTCACCTGTCCTCACATGTATGTGTCTACACTACGTTTTTTTTTAACTTTATTTTCACCCTCTAAATAGGACATTAATTTTGCAAGGACAGAAAACGTCTCTGGTTCAACTGTGTAGCCTTCAAACCCAAAAAGCACCTGGAAAGTAGGTATGGACTAAATGCATGCATGAAAACAATTTCTTTTTACTTTTTATATTTAATTCTTTTTATACATTTATTATTTTTTTAACAATGCTACTTACTGATTAATTTGTAGAGTTTTCCTAAGTCGAAATTCATTTCTTCCTCAAACATTACTCAACCTTATGAATACTTCCACAGGATCTAGTGAAATCAAAATGGAAGAATACAACATTGTATTACTTTGATTCAAAGGCATAATGTTTTGGGTAGGATGTGAAAAGGCAAAGCCAGAGCTTGTAACAAAAGCCATTTTGCGCTGAGAACAGGCTTAGCTTTATTCTTTGAGATTATAGGTAATTTGTTTAATTAATACTCTTAAATAAAAGTTTAAAAGACCTGGAAACAACCTAAATGCCTAAAAACAGATGAGTGGATCGGGAAGCTGTGGTACATAGACACGATGGAATACTATTAAGCAATCAAAAAAGAAAAACTAGATGCATTCATAGGAACATGGATGGAATGGGACGGGATTATGCTCAGTGAAGTAAGTCAGAAGGCAAAAGAAAAATACCAGATGGTTCCTTCCCTAGGAGGAATATAAGGGAACCAAATAAGGATCAAGAAAAGGAATAAGAACAATAGTAATAGTAATAATAACAAAGACACAACAAAAATAAAAAATGAAAAGACAAGAACAAATTGGGGACCCTTGGTGGGGAGGGGGAAGGGGGAGGATTGAGGGCAGAGGGGAACACGGGGGACTGAGGTGATGGTACACTGGTGATATGGTGATGGGGAATACATGGGGATTACAATTGATGTCAAATATATATAAATTAAAGGGGAAAAATAGAATAAAATAAATAAATAAAAGTCTGCAATCACTGCCTCAAATATGTTAGCAAGTTATGCTTTATCATGAATCTCCAAATCAATAATAAAACAGGACCTTCCTTACAGTGACTTTGGACAATAGCTCTCACATGATGTGAATACCCAAAACTTAGATGCCTCCTATCCCACAGAACTTTCTGTCTTACACCCCGGATAAAACACCAGCAACATAAACTGTGACAAAGCAACAGCAGGTGTCATTGTCCAGAAAAGGGATAAACTCCGAAATAGACATCCACCTCCAGATAAGTCCTTTGAAACGTTTTTCCCAAGATAGAACAAGCCAGATGGGAGAGCAGGCTGAAGGGCCCACTGGCGTCCCTGTGACAATGGCCGATCAGGTGAGTCACCTCTGCACAGTGGCTGTGCGTGCAGGTAAGCCCAGGTCCAGCATGTGCCTGCATGTTGGTAACAGCAGCCAGTGTGGTTTCTTTGCTCCTTTGTTCTGGACAGCTCTGAGGTCTTTGCCAAGAAGAGGGTGTGGATTTTTCATGAATCCCTTAAAAATATATAAAACTGGAAGTCAAAAAACAGATGACATGATTTGGCTGGCGTCCGTCCTGGGGAGGGAAGAGACAAAGAAACAGCAATGTAGGTGGTGAAATTTAGTCTCTGCAGTATATAGATATACTTTGTCACAGTTTATGTTGCTGGTGTTTTATCCAGGGTGTAGGACAGAAAGTTCTGTGGGATAGGAGGCATCTAAGTTTTGGGTATTCACATCATGTGAGAGCTATTGTCCAAAGTCACTGTAAGTGACATCTGCACTTCCAGCAGGAGTCAAACGTTGGTGGCTCCTCATCTGGGCTCCAAGTGGGGAACCACCCAAAGCAACCACACAGCACACCTTAGAGGAAGGCATATGACCACAGAGAAAGCCCTAGGTAACAGCCTGGAGACCCAAGGTCAACAGGACAAAGCCAAACACGCATAAGCCATGGGGGTCCTCTCGATGGCTGACAGGCAGGGTCCCTTTGTGTCAGTGTCATCATCAGTCAAGCAGCATGCTGCACCCCTGAACTGGCTCTATAAGATTGGGGAACTGTACAAAGAAGACCTGGGAAGAGCTTTAAAGAGCTTCCCCTTCTGGTTCTCTTGTCTTCCCTCAGATATTTAACTGAGGCAGCATACTCCAGAATGTTTTCTGGAAATGTCTCCAGAAGAGTTCTCACTCAGCACGTTTCTTGGGGGTCATTTGTTTTGTTGCAAATATCAGTAACACCTTTCTTGTTATTACTGTGTAGCATTTCCATTGTACCAACATATCATTTGCTCATGCATTCTGTATAGATATACATTTTGGTTTTTCTACTTTGAGGCAGTTACAAACATAGTTGATGAACATTGATGAATAAATCTTTAGATGCTTAAATAAAAAAAAAAGAGCTTTTCCTTCCGGCCATGCACATGTCTTATAAGCTCTTGTATTCTAGAAGCTACATCTGGGATACTTTATCTTTATTTAGTTCATGGTGGACTAGAGAGGAGGTTATCAAAGAGCTGGATGTCATAAAAGTTCATCAGGATTTCCTCTGTCTCAGAGAGCTTGTTAGTATTGCCTTTAAAAAAAAATCAAAAGAAACCTTGCCCTACAATTTGGGTGAGGGTGTGGGGGGAGGAAGCCGCAGTGCATTAGTCTTGCCCTTGTCTAAATTCTACCACTTAAGGCAAAATGTCATCCTTTGAGCTAAACTAGATTTTCACCCAGTGATATCTGGAAACAAACATAAAGATTCAACTAAAGTACAACAAGATGAATTTAGGTGATGTTCAGCAAACTCTATTACAGGCCATTAAGTAAGATTGTGACTCATTTACTGCAGAAAAGAGAAAAATTTTAATGTCATCCAGACCCTGCCATTAGGGAGATAAAACTTTGCTGGAAATATAACATTTATTTCCATTCTTCACACCACTAGTGAATATTTCAGCTTAGGTTTACCCTAGTTATATTGATTTGTGTGTATTTAAAGAGGGATCTCCAAAAGAAAGCCTGAAGAGATCATCCCTGTTCTTAGGCAGACTTAATTGCCCTTCAGAGACTAGACAAGTCCTTGGTTCCTACCCTGGCCCCCCAATTACACTTCCACATGCTGGCCTCTGGCTCCATTTGCTCGGCCTCAATTATACTCCATCCCTGTCTCCATGTCTGTATCAAAAATGACTCTTTTCTTGATCCAGTCCTCTATTTTGGGAAATTTGGGTTGTTTCCATTTCTTGCCTATTGTGAAAAAGTGCTGCAATAAACATAGGGGCACAAGTAATTCTTTTGAATCAGTGTTTTTGTGTCCTTTGGGTAAACCCTAGGAAAGGAATTGCTGGATCATATGGAAGCTCCATTTTTAGTAGTTTGAGGAACCTCATACAGCTTTCCATAGTGGTTGGACCAGCTTGCATTCCTACCAGCAGTGTAGGATCACACTCCTCACATCCTCACCAACATGGGTGAATTGGTGATGGGAATTTCATGAGGATGAGAAATATGCACTGTGCAAAAAATGAAAAATAATGTAAAATATATATAAAATGAAAAATATTGTGGGAAAAAAGTTTTAAAAAATGACCCTTTTAAAAAAATGTCTGTTCAAGTCCCCAACTACAGGTAACCTCATCCCCTGCATGCCACCTGCAGCCATTCCAGAAGACAACAGCTCTCTCTTGGTGATAGGATTCGTGGAACTCGAGGGCAACTTCACAGTCCTTCATACATGCCACATAGAGCACTTAATGGGAAAAGTAATGTTACTAAGGGCAAATAGCCTTGAATGGTAACTGGGATTTATGTTTCCTGAAAGGTCGCTCTGAATTGAAACATTCTGTAGGAGTTAAATAGTTATTTAAGGGTAGAGGATTAAGCACTGGAAGAATTAAATCAGGAAGAGTGGAGAACTGTGGTTCAAGGAGAAAGAGCAGCTGACGAGGCTCTAAATGAGCATATGGACAGGGAGCTGTGTCAGCTGCCACTGGAACCACAGTCTTCATGTTCATCCATCACTATTTCTTACAATGAAAACCTCTTAAAGACTGATGGCACCTTGTTGGTGAGAATGTGAGGAAATGAGTGAACTTATATACTTATGGCGGTGATTCAGCATTTTGGAGAGCAATTTTGCATCACTTATTAAACTTAAAATATGTATTTACCTTTCTATAAAACAATTCCATTTTTTGTCTTAGGAGGATATTAGCAAGTTGGACAGACAGGGGTGTTCGTTGGGCAGTGTTTGTAGTAATAAAAACCAGAAATCAACTACACACTAGTACACAGGATTAAATAAAGAAGGGTATATTTACTGTGTGGATTATTACGCAGTACTGAAAAGTGACTTCACATTATCCTTACAACATCTGGTGAAAATTCTTAAAAATAAAAACATTTTTATGGTCTAGAACTTATGTAAAATAAAATAGTGAAGTTATATTCACACACACATGTAAATGCATTATGAAGATTATGACCTGTGATGACTGATTTTGGTGGTTACTTCTGAGGAGGGAGAGTTGCAAGAAATTTCAGGTGATCTGATCTGATTAAATTTACTAAAAGTCAGTGTTTTCCATTATTATAGGTTTCAGTTATACTGCTCCCCAAAAATAATCAATAGTAAAAAATGTAGTTATTTGAAAATGGCATTCATCCTTCTTCTATCCCTTCAAACTTCTAAATGAAATCCCTTTTTAGAGTATTTCTATGTATCAAAATGTCCATGATTATTGTTTATGTTTCTCACCAAAAAGAATGATTTTGACACTTCCAACCATGCTAAGTAGCATCACTAGTCCTATCTCCCTGCCTTAAACAAATAGAAAATCAAGAAATTCATGAAACAACTGTTTTTTTAAAGATTTATTTATTTTACACATATAAGATGGGTTACAGGTCAGAGTCACATGAGGTAAGAGGATTCACCAGAGACAGAGTGGGGATCAGAACAGGCAGATGGACTGAAACACACTGCTGAGGGGAGCAGTAGGGAGACAGGAGAGGTCTGCTGTATTATGTGGGTCAGCTCCCTAGCCGGGTATCGAACTTGTGCTGCAGTGGCTGCAGATAGCTTCATGGTGTTACACCTTAACCCCTTGTGCCACCAGGCAGGCCCCAAAACAATTATTTTGAATATTGGGCAGCAGATTATACAGGATGGCTGCCCAAGAGAGGTGCTGGGGTAGGGGATGAAGGCTGAGGGGAGATAAATGATTTCCCAAGTTTACAGCACTTGTATTGGTCACAGGCCATCATGTAGAGGTGCCCTGAAACAGACTACCAGCTTTGCTGAGTTGAGGAGAGAAGTGAGAGTTGGGAGAGATCACTGAGGTAAAAGTCTTCTTGACAAAATAATGCTGAGGATGGTGCTGTGTGTAATCCTGCTGTAGAGATTCTCCTGTCTGAGCAAGATGCACAAGGACAAAGAATCCAAGGATCAGAGAAAGAACCACAGGAAATCAGCTCATGGAAACATCTCTGGAATCCATAGAAGAATGGGAGAATTTGGTGTTTCCTTCAACCAGCATGGAGAAACAATTTGATGCAGGGGCATCAGGATTATCCTGTGTTTTCACCTGATTATGTGTACTAAATAATTTTTGAGGAAAGACTTCCCTGGACCACACTAAAAGTCTTAACAGAAAAATTTTGGAACAAAAGGCAACTTAAATAATTTAACTCTATGCTAGAACAAACTTTAATACCATTTGAAGGAATGCAATAAAACCAAGCACTAAAATCATGTGAAATGCACAAAATCTGGCATCTACTAAAATTAACCTGCATTTAAAGAGGCAGGAAAACTGACTCCATAGCAGGATGGAAAATTAACTAATAGAAACAGACTTAAAACAATGAAGATGTTGGAATTAAAAGACAAAGACAACAAAAGTAAGGAAAGGTCTGAGTCTATGGAAGATAACTGTATTTTAAAGAACCCATGTGAAACTTACAGATTGAAAAAATATGAACATCTGAAATGGAAATACACTAGATGGAAATTATAGGAGATTGTACTGCAGAAGAACAGAACAATGGACTTGAAGATACAGGAATAAAAATTATCCAGGATGAAAAACAGAAAAAGTCTTAAAAACTAAACAGAACATCAGTAGCTTTTGGTCAAAAGTGTAACATCATAACATTGATATCTCATTAAGAAAGAATGGGGATGGGAAGGGGCAAAAATAATGAAGAAATAAAATTCTCCAATTTCTATGAAAACTATAAACCAACACAATAAATAAGCTAAAAGCACTCCAAAAAGACGAACCTAAATAAAACCACATGAAAATACAAACAAATTCTGAAAACCCATGACAAAAACTCTGATTCTACAGAGGAATAAAGATGAGAAAATAAATGAGCAACAATGCAAAGATGAAATAGCAGATGAAAAGCACTGGTAGTGGGTAAAAGTAATAGCAAAAACAAAAATATTGTTCCAAAAGTCTAAACCCAGAGAAAATCACTTTCAAGATGAAGGTGAGTTACTGACACACACAAAGCCGGGGAAAGTATTCAACAGTGATTGTATTCTACAGTAGATTAAAGTTTTCCCAGAAGGAAAATGATCCAAATAGAAATTTGAGTCCAAAAAATATAAAAACATTGCAGAAAATGGTAAATATTGAATAACTATAAATATCTCTTCTATATAAGCATGAATAAAATAATAATTCTCAGTGTCTACTCTCTTAAAAACACAATTGCCTATTTAAAAGCAAAAACAAAGAAGGATCAAGGCTGATGACATGTAGTTTAACTTACCTGACAGTGATTACGCAGGAGGAGAGGAAGGAGGAGGACAGGATTATGCTATGTCCTTCATCATCTGTGCAAAGAAATGGCATCATCTGATGAGCAGTTGTAATGAATTAAAAATTTGGATTGAAATACCAGAGCAGGCATGCGGACATAAAAGCCATTGGCATTTATTCAATAATAGATATCTATGAATTGTAAGGTAATATTCAATTATCTGAAGATAAGGCAGCTGAAAATTAAGCCAGGGACAAAGAACAGGTAAGAAAAAATTTAAAAAAAAAACAGTGAATATTTGAGTTAAGCCCAATCATATTGATTATTGAATTAAATATAAATGGCCTAAACATCCCTTTTAAAAGACAAAGATTTTCAGAACGGATAAAAATTAACAACCCATTTCTAAGAAAGCTACTTAATTAAAACAGCACATTTAACACAGATTGGTTGAAAATGAAAGGATGAAAAAAATATCTATTGAAAGATACTGTGTACTCACCTGCCGAAAGAAACTGCTGTAACAACATTAAGTTCCAATGAAGTCACTTTACTTCAAGAAAATAACTAGGCAAGATCTTTTGGATTGCAGTCCTTCCACCCTGTGGAGAGATCACATATTTGACATGACTCTGCCTGGATTTTTCCCTTCTTCGGTGGCATCCGCCCATGAAATTCTGTATTCCTTGTTCTCCAATGGCCCCCGTGTCTCCTGGCTGGAAGTCAGGATTGCAGCTGTGGCCACATGTCCCGAGCACAGCAGGGAGTCACAGCTGGCCAGCTGGCAGCCTGGGGCCAGTGGCCTGAAATTGGGGGAAATTTTATTTGCAATTTCACTCCAGGAACAGTGCTGTCTCCCTGGGAAGCCTGACCTGGGGTGCCACCAACCTGACCTTGCATGTGCCACAGCAGGCTGCCACCTTGGGGTCCCTTTCATCGTGGGGACTTGCTGGCTAATTTGAAGCACTGCATGGAAGAGATTGTGAGCTCCTCGAGCAAAATAAAGGACTTTCTTTTGACTTTCAAAGAATAAGACAAAAGGAAGAGGAAAAGGGCACCAAAAAATCCCACCCTGCAGATAGACAGATGCAGACTCGGGGTGATTATCTCAAGTGCTACGAGATTCCCAGCCGGCAGCAGAAGCCTGGGCGCAAGATCGTGCAGCCTGCCTGTGTGTCATCACCGTTAAGTAATTACAGATTTGGCAGTGGCTCAGACTCTTTATTTGCCAAAATGTGGTTTAAGTAGCAAATGATCACCTCCACTTTGTGCAGGCTCGTCATCCATCCCTTATTAATTTCCCTGGCAGGCGGCAGGCAGGCGTCCTGGGAAACCAGCCTGCGTGGCTCCAGTGAAGCATAGCCCCTTCCTGCCTCGTCATTCTCAGCCTGTGGTGCTACCGTGAGACGCAGTGATCTGCTGACCACCCTGCTCAGAGTACTTTTTGGGAGAATGTTCCCGGCTGTCTGCAGGAATGGAGAGGGTGGATTATTTTCAGAGCTCATGCTATAGACAGGGATGAGATCATGAACTTCTTCTTTGATGTCTACCCTGTTAGGTGTGCCATGTCCTGTACACAGAATTCCCTGCAACTTCCAGAACTCTCCTAGTCTTTGTGTTATGTCAGTTCTTTTTTAAAAATTGCATCATTTTTTTATTGGGGTAATGTTGGTTCATGTCATTGTGTATGATTTAGGGGTACAGGTTCACCCCTTTTCAGATGCAGGTCTCCAAACCATACCCACCACCCAGGCAACCGCCGTCCTCACCATAGTCAATGAGATGCCCTTTTCTGCCCCTCCTCAGTTCTGCAGCCAGATCACTAAGGTCCATTTGGCTTCATTTGGTCCTGTTCTAGTGAACTGCTTCCCTGTATTCCCCATGAGTGAAACCATCTGGCATTTGTCTTTCTCTCATTGACTTATTTCATTAGCAACACTCCTCCAGTTCCAACCATGCCACAAATGGCGAGAGTTCACCACTTTTTATAGCTGCATATTATTCTGTTGTATATTTATACAGGAGTCTCTCACTCCACTCCTCTGTCCTTGAGCACTTAGGCTGCATCCACGGCTTGGCTCCAGTGAACAGGGCTGCAGTGGACACAGGAGAGCAGACACCCCTTGGAATTAGTGATTTTGCATTCTTTGGGTAGAGATTTAGGAGTGGAATTGCTGGATCACATGGTGGATCTAGTTTGAGACATCTCCATGCTGTTTTTCCATAGGGGCTGGACCCTAAAAAAGTTCTTAAAATTCATAGTCATTGAGGTTTGTATTGATGATGTTCATTTGTAGCCTTTGACGAAAATCAAGCTGATAAGTTTTCAACCATTGTCGGAATTACATGTGACACTAAGTAGTTCATTCAGTTTTCTGTTTGCTTGTTTCTGTTTCTCCTGGTCTTCTCCATGCAGGGCAGGCTTCTGAGGAGCAGAGCTTGATCTGTTCTTGAAATTCTGGTAGAGAGATGGATGCTGCTGAATGGTTTGCAAAAGAAAAACACGTTTCCAAATGTGCTTTTCATACACGTACTGCAGAGAGCCTGTCTGATTACTGTGCTGATAAACTGGGCACCTCAAGTAGCCTTTGAAGTGTGTGCTGTTTGTTGTGTGTAATCCAAATCTTGCTTAAGGGAGTTACATTAAAGATGACAAACCCCCAACCCCAATTCCTCATTTCCCTATGTGGTAATAGTAAAACACACAATTCCTAATAAGTTGGAGAAGCAGCCAGCCCTCGCTCATCTTAGAGTAAACAACCAGGTTGACACCCCCACCCCTCATGTGTGGAAAACATCACGTGCATTTCCTCGACCTGCTCATTCATTTTCCAAGGAGAGTCCAGGCAAGCACCCAGAAACAAGGCCCATTCTGCTGACAGCTGGCCCGCGCGAAGATCATCATTTTGTGGTGTAAAAATCTAATCTCCTCAAGGGCTTCTCAGACCTGTGACATGCCCAGTTCTCCAAGGAACCTGAGCAAATCAGCTGCCACTGAGACCTTCCCGGATCACTTGGAATCTGCCTGTGGCCAGTTCTGGGCTGGAAAGTGCTGGCTGTGGCCCCGGCTCAGCTGCAGAGGACAGACTGAGGCCTATTCTGAGCAGGTGCAAGGAAAGTCTCTGCTGCTGTCTTCACCACACTTCTCACTCTCACCCACTCTCTGCTCTTTCCTCAGTGCTCTCCCCTGGTATGGTACCTCTTCACGCCAACGCTGAAATGTGCAAAGGTTCAGCAGGGAAGACCCGTCCTCTTCTTCCAGAAGGAAGAAGCTGCTTCTGCTTACTGCCCACAGGAAGTGGGCACACCCAGCCCGTCTGTACAGGGGTGTGAAGCCTCAGCACAGTCCGTGTCCAGACAGTGGCCCTGGAGCGTGACCCGGCTCTCCCCATCCCTACCGCATTTCCCTTCAGCAGTTTCCAAGCTTCACAGTCGTAAACACTCTTCTAGGCTTTAGTTATGTAAAGAAAACCGCCATAGCTCTCTATATTTTAAATAATTTAAATTCTAATGGTTGTTACAGAGATTAAACACACATTGACAATTCTAGCCTAGCACTAATTTCACACACAACTGGATCCACGGATATTAGCATAAGTATGAATATTTCACGAACGCGCAAAAGCGGCGGGGTTGGGTTTCTGCTTTTAAACTCAACAAGCGGCACAGACGGTCTGGCCATGCCCGGGAGGGTGAAATGGCCTCGCGGTGCCTGAGCACGTTTTGAAGCCAGTGTCTCCCTGAGTGGGGTGACAAAGATATGGAGAAGTAGGGGTCCCTTTGGTCATCGAAGTGCAGAGAGGAGGAAATGGGGTAAGCCCAGAGGGAAGGCGGAGCTGCGGGGGTGCAACAGTGGGGTGCCTGTGCCCTCTAAACCCCCATGGATACTCTAGACCCTTCAGGATGCTCCTCAGCACCCCCTGAGTTGCTGGGTAGGGCCTCCCCCCCGCCCCTGCCTCCACCCCCTGCTGCAGGCACAGGGTCCAGGGCGAGCAGAACAGCTGCCACCTGGTGCCCATGCCCTCGGCCTGGGGTCTCCGGGTCCTGCCTTCTGCCTCAATGACCGGCCTCGTGTCTCCACCACTTCTGATAAGGCAGCACCTCAGCCCGGGCTCAGCACCTGCAGCCAGAGCCCAAGGGAGTCATTCAGAGAACAAACTCTCACAGGGAGAAGCAGCCACTTCCCACCTGTCTCACAGGTGAGACAACTCCTGTGTCTTTCCACCTTAAATACCAGCGTTCTCCCGACAGTCACGTGTTAAAAACTGTACAGACTACGCTGACTCTCCCCAGTAAGTGTTTTTCTTACTCCTACTCCCCGAGAGTGATATAAATCACCAACTTGTTTGAATAATAAACAAATTAAATGGTATATAATTCTTCATTCCCTTCCTAGAAACTTGAATCTTATTACTCCGAATGCAGAGATATAATCTAATATTATCAACACAGACTGAGCAACCTCGGCTTCCTCGATCTGTTTGAATTTGTAATGTAATATTTCTTCAGTTATTCTTTTAAACAGTCAAGCTTGTCTGCACCACTACACAGCAGTGTGGGGACCCGTCTTTAGAGATAATAGAATGTAGGATGAGAAGCCGCAAACGGGACTCAGTCTTTTCCTTCCCTGCCTCAGCGAGAGGCCAGGCCTGACCCACCAGTTCCTGTGATTGCATTTCCAGAGGTGGTGGAACCTGGTAATTATGCACTCTTGAAAAATATCAGATGGCTCCTTGGTTTGTGTGTCTGTCTTTGTTCCAGTACCACGCTGTTTTAATTACTACTGCTGGTGGGAATGCAAGTTAATCCAACCACTATGGAAAGCTGTATGGAGGTTCCTCAGTCTACTAAAAATAGAGCTACCATATGACCCAGCAATTCCACTCCTAGGGATCTACCCAAAGGACACAAAAACACCAGTCTAAAAGAATACCTGCACCCCTATGTTTATCGCAGCACTACTTATAACTGGTAAGACCTGGAAACAACACAAATGTCCAAAAATAGATGACTGGATCCAGAAGATGTGGTACATATACACAATGGAATACTACTCAGCAATCAAAAAGATTAACTAGAGTCATTTGTAGAAACATGGATGGAGCTAGAAGGAATGATACTCGGTGAAATAAGTCAGAAGGCAAGAGAAAAATATCGGATGGTTTCACTTTTAGGAGGAATGTAAAGGAACAAAATAAGGGCTCAAGAGAAAAAACAATAACAATAAAAAAAAAAACATACAACAAGAAAAAAAGGACAAAGGCAAACCAAAGGCACCTCTGGGGGTGGGTTGGGAGAGGGGCTGGGATGAGGGCAGAAAGAGCACAAGGGACTGAGGTGATGGTGCACTGGTGAAATGGTGGTGGGAATTCTCTGGGGACTACAGTTGATGTCAAATATATAAAAATAAATTTAAATTTAAAAAAAGAAAAGCATCGGATGGCACGAATGGCCATTCTATTTATTTATTTAAGGTGTATTTATTTGTGCATACAAGAACTGGGGTACAGGCCAGAGATGCAGGGGTGGTGAGAGGATCCACCAGAGACAGAGTGGGAAGCAGAACAGGCAGATCCACTGAAATACACTGCTGAGGGGAGCAGCGGGCGCGGCAGGAGAGGTCTGCTGTGCCCTGTGGGTCCCCTCCCTGGCTGGCAGCAGGGATCAAACTCGTGCTGCAGTGGCTACAGTTTGCTTCATAGTGCGTTGCTTAACCTGCTGCGCCACCAGGGAGGCCTGCAAATGGCCATTTTAAAGGAACCTCTCCTCCGAGACAACAATGAAGAAGGGGACTGCGCAGACATGGGTGCTTGTGGGAGTGACACAGAGTCACTTTGGCGTGTGGGTCTGCACACAGGTGAGAAGAGACGGCCCAGACCCTCCGGCACACACAGGAGACAAGCACAGCCCACACAGGCAGAGCAGATGCAGGGCCCCGTGCTCTGCCTCCGGCAGGGACACACCCCTTGCCCTGCTGTCCCAAGGGGACAGGCTGGGCTCTCATCAGCACAGCCCCCTGCTCTGCCCCCACTGTCAGAGACACGCAACTGGGGGGCATGGGACAGGCTCCAGCAAGCCCAGTGTCTTGGGGGCTGCTCCAGTCTGGGCAGGGACCTGGTGAGGGTCGGGGAGGCCAGCACAGCACAGCGGCTCCCCCCACCCCCAGGGCTGGGCACGGAGACCAAGGAACGGGTCTTTCCATCGTCTTCCTTTCTCTCTGGGGCTTCTGCAGCAGCGGGAGGGCCAAGGTCCCAGGAGCAGCCCCAAGCCAGCAGGTTGGGTCCACCTGGCCCTGACGGGGCGGCGCCCCCTGATGGGGGGGGGTTGTGCATCTCCCCTCCACGCCCCTTGCAGCACCCAGACCCCTCAGTCTGGCGGCCCTGTGGTGTGGGCTCCTTCTGCTGCCAGAGCTGCTCCAGGTTCCAGCCAGGGGCTGCCAAAGACCCCACCTCTGGAAGTAAAATTGAAAGTGTGATTGTATGCGCAGGTGACTTGGCCTTGAGACTAAGAGGACCCTCCAGGAAAAGGCTTGCACCAGGGCCTAGGAGGGTCGAGGGACCCTGATATGGGCGGGGTTGGGGGCGTCACCTAGTCCTTGCCCTGGTGCCGAGGGGCAGAGGCAGCTCAGCTGAGCGTGCAGAGGCGGATGTGGGGGCGCGGGGACCAGGAAGCTGGTGGAGGATGTGGGACGGGGGGTGGGCGCCCGTGAGCTTCGGAGCCAGCTAGTTCTTTCCTGCAGTTGGAAGCTCGGTTATTGCTCAGAGGGGAGCCCCAGCCTCGCTCAGGAGGCGCCATCCTGAATCTGGGCGCAGGGTCAGTGTGGGTTCCGAGGTCAGCCCACGGCCACTCAGCCAGGGGAGCGACCCTTCCTGGAGGGCAAGCGCCATTGTCTTCCTCCCTGCGCTCGCTCTGCCGCCGCCGCGGACAAGGAGACCCATGCCAGGAAAAGGGGAAATTGCCTTTCCCTCCATCTCCGATCTTCTTGAGTGGAACCAATTTACTCTGCGTTGAATGGGGGTGCTCACAGCCAAAGGGCCGCCCTGGGACGGGATGGAGACAGGCGGGGAAGTTGAAGCTCCATAAAACCCCACGCAGGATGCCCCTGCCAGGTCCTAACCACCGAGGATGCGCCGGCGGAGACAGGTGCAGGTGATCGCGCTGCCAGCAGCCTCTGGCGCCCAAGGGCGAGACAAAAACCCACTCTTTTTCCGGGAACCCCGGAGGAGAGCTGCGCCCCACTGTCCAGCCCCACCGCGGGTCTTCCAGAGTGGCAGCTTTTCTTTGTGTCTGGCGGGGCTGGCTGTGCCACAGGGGCTGAAACCCAAGTTCCAGGGCTGGAAGGCAGCTAAGGACACCTGCAAGGCTGCTCGGAAATGGACTGCGTCAGCAAGGCCTGGCCCAGAAAGAGGAGGAGGCTAGAGGTCCCAGTGGGGGTGACACCACCTTGATCTCCTAGCAGTAGACCTTGACCTTGAGGCTGCCGACCTTGCCCTCCTGGCAGCCCCAGCACCCAGTCCTGTTCTTTCAGTGCCCAGTCTTCCCTAGCACCCAGGGGAGTCACATGGGGGATGTCACTGTGGGGGATGAACAACCCACAGTGGGGTTGTTCTGGCTTTTCTTCAGCCTGGTGTTGACATTATAATAGATGCATTGACTAATTATGGCCCTGAAAGCTCTTCTTCAGGAAAAAATACATGAGGCTGTGTTAGGGCTCCGGACCTCCTGCAGACCCCTGCCTGCACAGCTCCTGAGGCCCGGACCCCAGATGGTGGCTGCGTTTGGAGACGGGGCTACAACAAGGCCACCAGGTGGCCCCAGGGACAAGGGGACGTGATGTGTACACACACCTGCAGACGGACGGCCACGGCATGTCCACACCCAGGAGACACCAGCCTCGGTCCTGGACTCCAGCTTCCAGAAGGCGAGGGGGTGCACTTCTGAGCGTTACCTGCCAGCCCGGGGAGCTTTGCTTTGGCACCCGCACGGGGAAGGTTGTTTCAGCCGGTGGTGGTGGCAGTCAGGGTGTGGACATTGTCCAGCCTGGACGTGATTAGTGGCATGGGAAGAGTCACTTCCACGGACTTTAAATACGAAGGTGACCCCAGTCGAGACTTCCAATAGGAATGTCCCACTTTAAACATGCAAGCAGGTTCACGATGGCTGACTCCTGTGGAGACAACAGTAACTTCCACGATCCCACCTGGCCCAGCCAGGGTCCTTGATGCTCAGCTTCTGCAGGAAAACAAAAATTGCCACAAGGAAAGAAGGATGGAGGGAGAGAGAGAGGGAGATGGGAGAGAAAGCGGGAGGGGGAGAGGAGGGAGGGAGGGACAGAGGAAAGGGAGGGAGGAGGAGGGGAAAGAAAGGAATGAGGAGGAAGGGAGGAGTAAAGGAGGGAGGAAGGAAGGAGAGAGAAGGTGAGGAGGAAGGGAGGGAGGAAGGTGGGAGGGAGCAGTGGAGGAGGGGAGGAGAAGGAAGAGGAGGAGGAAGAAAGAACAGAAGGGGGAAGGAGGGAGAGAGGGAGGGAGGGAGGAAGGAGAGCTGCCAGGTCTCCCAGTCCTTGGGGACTGGATTCTGGCCATTTCTTGCAAGGACTGTTGCCTCCCAGCTGGAGCGATCCCGTGGCCTGTGGATCCACAAGGGGCCCCTTCATGAAGACTCCCAGGCAGTGTGTGCAGCCCGTGTGGGGTCCAGGGCCGCACAGGGAAGGGTGGGCTGTGCCTGCCAGGGCAGAACTGTGCCAGGACGTGTGCACCCCAGATGGTGTTCACTGCCCCAGCGGGTCCAGGAAGATCAGTGGCAGTGCTGGCTTGAGTCCGACGTGGCTGGGGTCCTCAACGGCCCCCTCCCCAGAGGCCACATCTGGGGTGCCAGCTCCCGTGGCTGATGGGCTGCATAGACGGGGGCCCCACTGGGCCCACGGGGAGGGACTGTGTGTCCACGCGCCCACGCGTGTGTGCCACGGCAGAGCCCACAAAAAGAACACTCCTGTGTGCTGTCCCTTTCTCAAAACATCTGGCCGTCTTCTGTTGATTACCACCCCGTGGATCGATACTGCCAGAAGTCTGTAGGAGGGACTCAAAAAGCAAAAAACAACCACGCATTCAAAACGAAAAGGAACATTTTCAGAGCGTAACCCAAATTTTCATTCTACCCATAAGCAGTTACATGGAGTTTCCAGGAGCGATTTCACACAGTGGCTACATACAATCATTTTGGGCAGGTTTAGAGGCCTTGCTGAGAAATTTCACGTTTTCTTGAAGCCAACATAGGAAGAGGTTTAAGTGGAAGTGTCTTAAAATCTTCAAGACTCAAGAACTGGGGTGCATAAGATCCATTTCTTACCAAAGTACATCTTATGTAATTAATTACACCATACTTACATTTATGTCATTAACATCTTAGCTTCATCAGAAGGCATTTTACAGACAGATTTATAGGTAGACAGACAGACAGACAGCCATTCTCAAACATCATTACTTTTACCAAAATGGACTGTCCTCCCCGGTGAACGATACACTGTTCTCTAGGCTGTTTTCTTTCAAGAATGGAATTGCTATGTGGCCCCCAGACGGATGTGTTGTTCCATATAAAGCTTGTAGGGGACAGAACTATTACTGGGAGAGTTTCTGCCCACATGGAAATTATTTCCTGGATTAAGAATTTTAAAGGCCAGGAGATTGGCAATTCAAAATTTTATGTCTCGGTTTCTTAGAAAAGCTCTTATTTTCCAGTCCACAAGCCAACACAACACAAGTGGAAGGAAGCGGTTTATTGCATGGACAGAATAATCAAAACAACAATAACTTTTTTTCCCAATTACAAGTGGAAAAACAATGATATTGCTTAAAATTCTGAAATATTGAAAAGGAACTTTTAAATAGAGAAAATGTGTTAGAATTGAGAACTGACGGGTGTCTAGACTGGGGCTGATGCAGACGCAGGGCTTGTGAGCCTGCCATGTGGCCTGGAGTGGTGACATCAGTTTTTACTGCATTAGATACAAAGGTATCCTCCCAGGTGTTCTCAGCAACTCACCATCACACAGGGTGTGGAGTTTTACAAGTGAGGAAACAGACGAGAGACCAAAAAGCCTTGCCCAGAGAAGCATCTAGAAAGTGGCTGAGAGGAGATTGTGTCCCCCAAGTGTTGGGTCCTTCTCTTCTCATCATCCTGCAGGACACACGGTCCCGTGCTACTTACTGGGTCCACTACAGAAAACTAGCTCTCACCTGCACACTGACTGACTGCCCCTGTCAATTACCTGTATCAGCTGTCACTGGGTGTCTACTTCAGCTAAGCGTTGTTCCCAGTTATCTATGATGTCAATAAGAAAACAAGAAAGTCCTCATTGAAAAACTGTCATCTGTGAGTGTAAAAATACTACCGCTTGACAGTTGTTTCAATATTTTCCATCAGAATAAATAGAACTTTAATTGAAAAATCTTCCCAAGGCAGCCCACTCAGACCTGTTTGGGAACACTGTTTTACTTAGTCTTCTTTGTTACAAATTATTCTCTGACAGAATCAAATGTAACTCAGTGACCAAAGGGGAGGAACTGCAGGGCAGGGCAAAAGTTTGGAACTGCACATGGCTCTGAAAATGCTGAGGAGCTGTGCTGTGTGGGAGCCATCCCACCGTCCCTCAAGAGATGATCCACCATAACACGTGACTGTCTCTAGAGCAATTAATGCAACATGAATAACTGTCCAGGAGGAAGAAGGAACAGATTGGGAGGAAGATAGCTTTTATAATGTGGTGAAAATCGAATAAAATAAACAAGCCATCAAAATCAGAGCCCTGGAAACAACCTAAATGCCCCAAAACAGATGATTGGATCCAGAAGATGTGGTACATATACATGATGGGATACTACTCAGCCATCAAAAAAGATAAACTAGAGTCATTCATAGATACATGGATGGAGCTGGAAGGGATTATGCTCAGCGAAATAAGTCAGAGGGCAATAGAAAAATACCGATGGTCTCACTCCTAGGAGGAATGCAAGGGAACCAAATAAGTGACCAAGGAAAAGAATAGTAACAGTAATAATAATAATAATAATAAACAAAAACAAAATGGGACAAATTGTGGACACTAGTGGGGAGCAAGGAGGGAGTGGTTAGAGGGCAGAAAGAGCACAAGGGACTGAGCACAAGGTGCACTGGTGAAATGGTGGTGGGAACTACATGGGGACCACAATCGATGTCAAAAATATATAAATAAATATATAAAACAGCAGAGCCCAGCACTCAACCCTTTGTTTCGGGTCGAGCCCTGAGCCAAGTCTGCCACCTTGAGTGTCCCAAGGAAGCTTTCAGATGGGGGAATCAGGGAAGTTTGACCAGGTGGATGAACGTGACCCTGCAGCTCGTGATGAAGTCACACCTCGAAGTCCCCACTGTCCACACTCAACATCATGATCAAGTGCATGATTTGGCATTTTTGACCGATTAGTTCACTGAGCGACTACTTCTACTTCTACCATGCCATTGGCACCTAAAACATTGAGTTTTCAGACTCTCACAACTGGTGGTAAGTTAAAGTTTTGTTTTTGCTTATGATGGGAACGTATAAAGAGGACCCATATTCATGGAAAGCGGCGAAGCGCCTGCCTGGGAGGGGAGGCTAATTTAGTACGTCATCAGCACCTTATCCTTATCTACCAGGTTCTCGCTTAATGCTTTGATGTGCAATTAATCAGTGTGTGCGCCAGCCCTGCGGAGGGACCCAGGGTGTGTTCCTGGCCCCAGACTGCGGGGTGTGCCCTGGCCAGGACCTGGAGGACACTGAGTCAGCCTCAGAAAATTTGCAAGCCGGGAGGTACGTGTAAACCAGCACACACCCAGTCCATGCTACTACTTTTTTTTTAATTAGTAGGGTGAATTTTTTTACTCATTTATTTTAAAGATTTATTTATTTATGCATACAAGAACTGGGGTACAGGACAGAGGCGTGGGGGGTAAGAGGGTTCACCAGAGACAGAGCGGAGAGCAGAACAGGCAGATGGACTGAAACACACTGATGAGGGGAGCAGCGGATGAGGCAGGAGAGGTCTGCTGTGCCATGTGGGTCCCCTCCCTGGCCGGGGATCGAACTCGCACTGCTGTGCCGCAGATGCTTCACAGTGTGGCGCTCAACCCGCTGCACCACCAGGAAGACCTGTCCCTGCTACTTCTAGTGATGCGCATTCTGCGCTGGGGTGTCTCCAGGCCCACCAACTCCCTGAGCAAGAGCTGACTCCCCCAGGCCCCCCTTGGGGAGTAAAGTCGGAACGCTGTCCACTTCCCTCTTTCTTTCTTTCATGTGCCTTGTTCCCTCCCCGCTCTGTGGCGTGACTGGTTTTGTGATACTGGCTACTTGTTTACCTTGGCGTTGGACAGTCCTTGCAACGATTTTCCAACCAGTTCTTTCCATCGCTGTTGCCACGTGGCGGCCTGCAGAGCTGCCCACATAAAGTGGATGTTGCTCTTTTGCTTAAAAGGCTTCCAGGTGCCCCATGATCCCCAGAGGGAATCTGGCCAGTTCCCTGGGCCCTGGGGAAAAGCCCACGGCCCTCCTCGAGGTCCTGACATGCTCCAGACACTCCCCTCCAGGCTGAGCCTTTGCGCTGGCCCAGGCCCTGGGACAAACCATCCGGGCCGCTCCTTGCCCAGTGCCGAGTCCCAGGCTTCTGGCCCAGAGCCTCACCCCTGCACCCTACACCCCTGCCGGGCAGACCCTCCCAGCTCAGTCCTCCTCCCTCTTAGAAGGCTAGTATGCTCTAGTGGAAAGTGTGTTCGCATCTCTCCTCCCCACAGCACTTACGTGGGTGCAGATTCATGTGAATGCTCCATCACTCTCACCACCAGGGCTGGCAGGAGAGAGGACCCCAGGCCCCATGGCCCAGGTGATGGCAGGCTTGTCAGGCTGTGCATGGGCTGTGACTCTACCCAGCTCGGGGAGTGGGAGCACCCAGACCAGGGCAGAGGGTGAGGGCACTCCCACGCCAGGTGGACCTGCACCGCTTACACCCCCCCCCCCACAGGACCTTGGCCGCAGGTGCACAGACCCTAGACCTGGAGCAGGGGGCGTGGGGAGAGGTCGCCGCATGCAGTCAGCGCTGACAGTTCTTTCCAGCGAAAGCACTCAGGTGCATGGGTCCTGGGTGGTCTGGTGACCTCTGTCACTGCTGGTCTGTGGCCACTGGCCAACACTGAAAGGCTGTGGTCGCTCCTGCCCACGTCATGTTTCTGGACCCTGATCTGCTGAAAAGGGAGCAAGGACCCGCGGGGAAACACGGGGAAGCCTCGTGAGAAGACTATGGCCAGGAGCTGAGCCTGTGCAGGCAGGTGTGCCCAGGTGTGCTCAGGTGTGCCCAGGTGCACCCAAGTGCTCAGGAGAGGGGGGCCAGTGACTGCAAGGATGCCCACCAGGCCCCCCAGGTGCTGCATGGACACCTGGCCTGGAGGAGGAAGGGAGGTGAGGCCCGCACGCAGTCAGGTTCCTGAAGGCTTTCACAGCTGCTGTCCAGCAGGCCAGATGCGGTGGCCCAGGGTGCCATGTGTGGACGTGAGAGCCTCAGGGGCTGGGGACTGGGCAGGGCGGTGCCAGGCACCCAGACCTCTGCTCGTGCCTCCAGATGAGGCACTTTGGACCCAGTGCCCAGCTAGTTGCACCCCCACCCCCCAGAACGTCTGTCACCCCCTGGCCCGGGTGCAGTGGCTCAGACTCCACCTTGGCTCAGGGCCCCACGAGGAAGGCAGCTTCCGACCAGCAGGGCCCGCGGGGACGCTTCCCGGCGGCTTCCAGAGCGAGGCTGCATCTCCTGCCGGCGCGGAGCAGCTGAGCCGCTGGCCGTGCGAGCCTGGCCTGCGGTGGTTTACGGCTGGCCAGGGACTGGGTCGCAAGTGCAAGAAAGGAGCCAGCTCTGGGAAAACATTGAGCCAATAAAACCCATTCTCCCTTTTACTGCGGCTGATTTAAATTTCTACCACTTTCAAGTAAACAAACACAGTGAAACCCTCCCTCTTGAAGCGCTAGTTCAGAAGCCCCAGAGAGCTGGGCGTTGGGAGACTGATATGTGACCTCGAAGGCCTGTTTCGAAACAGGAGCTCCCGCCAGGCCCACAGTGCTGCTGCTGGTACGGCAATTTCTTCTGATGGACCCAGTCCTCATAACAGCCCCAAGATGGCCGTGGAGCAAGACAGAAGCACGCCAGCTGCTTCTTTCTAGAAGAAAAGTTGCCACTTCCATCATCACTGACTCAGCCCCGAAGTCTGTCCCATCAGGAGCCCTTGTCTACACAGGACATGCGGGTCAGCGAGAAGGGGAATGCAGTGTTGGCATCTGACAGCTTAGCTCTGAGCCTGCTGCTGAGTACTGGCCAGTCGGGAGTGGCTTGGGGGACCTGTCTGATTCCCACGCTTGGAAATAGTCCAGCCTGCCCAGTTTCTTATAAGGGCAGGGTGAATAAAATCGGCCCACAAGGACCACCGCACCCACTGCTTCCTGTGAAGGCTCTTACCCGATGACATCCTTCCATCACCTTCTTTCCGATAGCAGTATATAGTCAAAGTGCACTGAGATGATAAAATACATAGAGCAAAACAGCGTCATCATCAATTTGAAAAATACTGCAAAATGTTCTTGCTAAATAATTTCCTAAAGCGTTTTCTCTTCGTGATGTTCAAGGAGTATGAGAACTCAGGAGTTTTGGGATAGTTTATATTGTGCTAACATAATTGAGCAAACCTCAGAGTTGGAAGAACTGGAGAAAATGGATGTTGAGCCCAACAAAGTCTGAACACTGAAACAGTTGCACAATTTGCCTTGTAGCTGGATACAATGACAAGTAGCAGTGTTTGCAAACATCTGGGGGAGGCTAGCATTGCTTTTTTTTTTTTAAAGATTTATTTATTTATGCACACAAGAGCTGGGGCACAGGCCAGAGGTGCGGGGGACAAGAGGATTCACCAGAGACAGAGTGGGGAGCAGAACAGGCAGATCGACTGAAACACACTGCTGAGGGGAGCAGCAGGCAAGGCAGGAGAGGTCTGCTGCGCCAGGGATCGAACTCGTGTCAGGGATCGAACTCGTGCTGCAGATGCTTCATAGTGTGGTGTTTACACCTCGCACCACCAGGCATTTCGTTTTGTAAAGGTAATTATTAACCTAACAAAAGTGCTGATCAACTTTAAAGGAATAAAGGACATATATTTCTTCTCACAGTTTTCTAATTTTAAGTAACTATTCTGCTTTAATCCCTCACCACCGTCTTCTGACACAATTTATCCGGAGTGATTCTTCAAAGATTATTATGGAAATCGTTTACAATTTTAAAATACTTGAAAGTAGATGCCTTAAGAACAGGGGATGAAGCAGGTTCCTCTATGGTCCCTTTTCTATGCGTTCCTCCCCGGGTAAGCCAGACAGCTCGCGCCCACCATGTCTGTGTGTGGCCTGAGAGGCACGAGGGACTGTCCTTGTGTCTCTTGCAGAGAGGGGACATTTCCTGGAGGTCGGGGAAGCTAAGTGAGTAATTAGCTCTTCCCTGCCCCCTACTTCACAGGGGAGTTTCTTCTGCCTTCCATCAGCACACGTTACTTTCTAGCTAACTCTTAAAAGCATGAGCTAGCAGCTGGCATCTCTGTAGAGATGAGCAAACCCCATTTCCTGGCACTCAGGAGCTTGCACTCTGAAAGGGAAGTGGTTAAATAAATTGTCAGAAAACGATTTTAATAACACAAGCTCTTAGGGTTGGGAGTTGAGGAAACTCTCCTGTTTGGAAAGACTCATGAAGAGACAGACTTGAATTTAGCCTGCCTTAATAATGAAAAGAAAGGTGCAATGCGTGTACTTCCCTGTCCACGGATAAGGTTTTGTTCTACGAGGAGATTCAGAAACACAGATGATACGCGTGGTAGGGTGGAGTCAGGGCAGGTGGCGTGGGGGGCCTCTGTCTGAATCTTGGGGTGTGCTCAAGAACAGCAAGGGGACTGTGAGGCGTAGAGAGCTGAGAGCATCCCCAGGGACAGGAAGTCTGGGAGACCTCCCAGGTCATGGGCCACCTCATGTACTGGATTCTGCATGAAACTCCAGGCATCCCCCTTCTGGTTTAATCATCATGGCCACTTTTTAAACAGTCGGTCCCAAAAAACAGTGCCTACTCCCCTGTCCCTCCTCTTAGTCCTAGCCTTTCTATTTCTGGCTGGCATCGCTGGGGGAGCACCTCCCTGGGCTCTACGCTCCAGCCAGCAGATGTGTGTGTGTGTGAGAGAGTGTGTGTGTGCGCACTTGCAAGTGAATTGTGAGGGTATGTGTGACTGTGTCCCTGTGAGTGAGCATGAGTGTGTGTGACAGAGGAGACACATGGAGAATCGTGAGCCTCCATCACCCACCTGTCACGCATACTTCTCCTCCATCATAGACTAGAAAACGCTGAACCTAAGCCTGGTGACCTGGCTTGGGCAGGAAAACGGTATCTCCCAAATGTATCAATCCAAGAGAATGACATTACAAACCCAACATGCACAAGTAACTTGGTAGAAAGTAGATACATGGATGAATGGTAGGCAGACTATAGATTGATGGATGGCTGAATGGATGGACAGATGATAGATAACAGACCGACAGATGGATAGACAGACAGGTAGATAGATAGAAAGAAGGATGGATGGATGAGAGGATGGATGGATGGATGGATGGATGGATGGATGGATGGATGGATGGATGATGGGAGGATGGATGGACAGCTAGGTAAATAAATAGACAAATGGATGATAGATTGATAGATAGATTGGTAGAAAGATGATAGGTAGACAGACAGATAGATAGATATTAATAGAAAGATGATAGATGATATGTAGATAGAGGCAGATGATCAATGGATATTGCTAAACACAGCTTTGATTTCCAAACCATGATGAGCATGTCCTCGGGGCACTGACAGGTGTGTGGGGTGGCCCTCAAGGCCTTTCTGCAGGAAGGAGCACTCACAGGTGGGTTAGTTCATCCCCTCACATCTACCAGCCCAGGGTATGTAGGGTGGGCAGGACATACTCCGGGTGCAGGCACCAGGCCCTCTGCCATGCATCCCCATCCTGCTCTGTCTCCACAGAGGGTCTCCTGGGCAACCCGCAGAGGTTGGGAGGTGGGCTCCCGCTGCCCCACCCCCACCGGCTAGACGTGGCTTCCTGCTCTCTGCCTCAACCCCAGACACACTTGTCAGGTTCTGTTATGGTCATGAATGGGTGCAGAAGGTCCCCAGGTCCCCAGAAGCACCCAAGTGTATAATTCTTTGGAAAGGATACAATTTCTTGGGTTTCAAGTGGAGAAAAGCAGCCATCTCTCTAGGTCGTGGCCATGTGGTTTGCGTCTAAGCTACTCAGCAAAAAGGAAGTAAGATGTCAAGTTATTTCTCTCTGCATGATTTTCTTATCTCAGAATAACACTGAGTTTGCTTAATCAGATCTGTGTCCAATAACAGCAGTGGAGAGTCTTGGCTGGTCGCTCCCCGGTCGCTCTCCCCAAAAATGACAAAATCTGGGAAAGGAAGAGTTAAGCATCTTGACAATTGTGTCGAAACAAAATAAAAGGCAGATGTGCACTGGAACAGCTGTTCCCTATTCGTGGGAAGCTCAAGACCCAACCCCTTGATTGCATCTCGCATGCCACCTTCTTTTAAATGCTGTTTCACCATCGATGGAGGTGAACTCCAGAAGGGACCCTGGAAACCTTCCTTCCTGCATGAAGAGACCTCAGCTGCAATGTCAGCAGAGCCTCACTGCCCCCCCCGCCATGCTAGGCCCCCCATGCCATGGAGGGGAGATATCTAATCAAAGCAAGTGGACAGCCAAAGTCGCATTCCTCTAGGAGAACTTCAACTTCAACTCCAAGTCTATAGTTGCTTTGGATGCTGGTGTGCACGCGCGCGCGTGTGTGTTTTAATTCGCTATCAAAATAAAGCAATGCAAATTGTTGAAGTTTATTAGGTCCCCTGAAAGGGAACTCACTGACTGACCCTGGACTCCAGGCAGCTACCCCTTTTTTGCACACCAATCATGTAAAATAGTTCTTTGGCACATGAATTCAGACTGAAGTGAGTTTGTGGGAAATCTCTCTTAAACATATTTATTATTTATATAGCTTTTAGAAATTGTTTGCTTTGCTTTTCCATTTTTGGGGCACATGTTTATAACACTCAGTTGGAAATTAAGAAACTATGATTAAAATCTAGGTAAATCTTCAACAGATAGTATTCTAGAATTTATTTTCTTATAATTCTATCAAGGGAGAGGGGGATGAAAACTTGATTTTCAAGTTTTCTGGAAAGAGGTAAAATCAACCAACCATTCCCTACTACAAGTTAACCTATGTTATCTTGACAGTCCACTCCCACAATTTATGCTGCAAACTTATTCCTGTTTTTTTTTTCCATTATAGAAACTTTCACATTGGATGCTTAGACTTAAACATATTTATTATTTATATAGCTTCTAGAAATTGTTTGCTTTGCTTTTCCATATTTGGGGCACTCAGTTGGCAATTAATCATCTACTCCCTTAAGATATTTTTGTCATTGCTATCTTGGACCTATATTTAAATTTCTGTTCTTGGTTATTATTATTATTTTTTTTTTACAGTTTCATGTTTTGTAGTTTGACTCTTGAATTGTAACTTCTTATGTGTTCCTTAAATGTTTTTCTGTAACCAATGGAATATAAGTTCTATGAAAGAGGGGGCTGCATTGGGTTCACCCCCACTGGGCATAGAAGAAGGTCTGATGGGCAGTAGACACATACATTGATAAGTGTTTGTTGAATGACTTGCAGATCCCTCATATGAGCCTCAGCCTTGGTCACATCCATGGGGCCCATAAGGCATTACTGACTCATAGCACCCATTACTGGGCATTAAGATACTCTTGCTTGATCCACACAGCAAACCTAAGGCCAGTGCACACCCCCAATTTTACAGAAAACACTATAGAAACATTGTCCAAACTCAGCCTCACAGCCTAGATCAAAGGCACCCTCTGGACAGCCTCCCTTCCACCTGAAGTCTCGCCTTCTCCAGGATGCCATGCTGGTGAGTCGCCATACCCGAGGAGGCTCTGGAGAGGGCCTGGGGTGTAACACAGCTGGACCTAAACCACAGAGAGTGTCTCCAACCAACATTCCCTCAACTGAAAATGATACCATTAAAAAAATTGGGCCTCCCTGGTGGTGCAGTGGGTTAAGCAGCGCACTATGAAGCAAACTGCAGCATGAGTTCGATCCCTGCCGCCAGTCAGGGAGGGGACCCACATGGCACCGCAGACCTCTCCTGTGTCCCCGCTGCTCCCCTCTGCAGTGTATTTCAGTCGACCTGCCTGTTCTGCTCCCCACCCTGTCTCTGGTGACTCCTCTCACCCCACATCTTTGGCCTGTACCTGAGTTCTTCTATGCAAAAATAAATAAATCTTTTTAAAAATGATAAAATTTAAAAAATTAACTCTCAATTATCCCACTTCACATTGCTAACACATTTTAAAAAATCAAAAGGAACGCTGGACACCGGTAAGTGTTCTGACTGTTGTGGGTGGATAACTAAAGTCAGACAGAAAGAGAGGGTGCTCTTTGCTCGGGGATGGCACGGAGGGTTCCAGAGATGCCACCCTAAGTTATCTCATAATGGCCAAGATGTGCCCAAAGTGCACAAGAGTCATCATAACTCACCAGGCCCTGTGCTGCAGGCACCTTCAGTGAAACATCGACAGCAACACAGCAAGTTCCCTGCATCGAATGTGAGAGGCGGTGGGTCACGCTCCATCTTCCCCTAACCCTATGCTAGTTCTTTTTTTTTTTTAAGATTTATTTATGCATACAAGAGCTGGGGTACAGGCCAGAGTCGCGGGAGGTGAGAGGATTCACCACAGAGAGCGGGGAGCAGAACAGGCTACTGAAACACACTGCTGAGGGGAGCAGCGGGCGAGGCAGGAGAGGTCTGCTGCACCCTGTGGGTCAGCTCCCTGGCTGGCAACAGGGATCGAACTCGTGCTGCAGTGGCTGTGGATGCTTAATAGTGCTGCATCTTAGTCCCTTCTGCCACCAGGCAGGCCCGGGTTTTTCTTTTTCAACACAGCATTTTAATCTAGTTTGTTCTAGAAGTGGCATGCTACATGGAAAGCGAGTGTTGGAGTTTGTACTAAACTGTAGACACATCTTTTAACCTCTTTTCTGTTTCTGTGAAAATAGGCTACCCTTACAAATGGTTGGCACCCGTGACAGAGTTACACGGAATCACACGCTTTCCAAGGGGCATTCAAAATACAGATGAACGGGCTTTTAAAGCAGTCAGGATTATTTATAGCTATTGCAACAAAATTTTAATTATATTTCAAAAGTCAAGAGAGATCATTTAAAAAGGAGGGTGTATATGGATTTGCTGCACATGTGAGATTGATCGCTACGTAAAGTTTTAAACAAAATGGTGGCTTTACAAAATGCATTGTAGACACAAAAGTCAGCAGAAAATGGACTGAAGACTTAAACATGAGACCTGAAACCATAAAGGGCTTAAAAGAAAACATAAGGACAGCTCCATGACATGGCTCTGGTGCTGATTTCTTAGCTCTGACACCAAAGCACAGGTCATAAAAACAAAAACAGACAAGAGGGATGACACCAAAGAGGAACTACAGAGAGGGGAGACATTGTGTAAATCAAGCATCTCAATACTCCTATTGAGATGTCCAAATTATACAAAGAATTCCTACAACTCAATAGCACAAAAGCACATACTTGAGTCCAAGGACTTAAACAGGCATTTCTTGACACGAAGATAACCAGCACAGGAAAAAGTGTTCTTTATCACTCATCATCAGAGAAATGCAAATCAAATCACAGTGAGATGTCACGTCATACCTCTAAGGTCACTGATGAAAATAAGGGTTGCCGAGGTTGGAGAAAAATTGGAACCCTGGTTCACTGGTGTTGGGAATGGAAGTCGCTGCTGCTCCTGTGGAAAACTGTGGGGGGGGGGTTCCTGGAAACCTTCAAAATAGAGCACCACATGACCCAGCAAACCCACTTCTGGGAATTTATCTCGAAGAACTGAAATTAGAGTCTATGAGAGATAGATGCCCTCCCACATTCATTGCAGCACTGTACATAATAGCCAAGGTGTGGAAACAACTTAAATCTCCAGCAGTAGACAGGCAGATGAAGAAAAAGTAGAGTATATATACAAAGGAATACTACTCAGCTATGAAAAAGGTGAAACCCTGCCATTTAAATGTAGATAAAACTTGAGGACATTCTGCTTCATGAAAGAAGCCAGCCAAAGAAGTATAAAATCACAAGATTCCACTTCTTTGAAGTATCTAAAGTAGTCAAACTCACAGCAGCAGACAGTAGAAAGGTGGTGGTGCTCCATAATATGAAGTTTCCATTCTGTGAGATGGACAAGTCCTAGAGCTCATTGCAAAAAGATGGTGGGAACAGTTTACATACCATATGCTTAAATGATTAACAGAGCAGAACTCGTACTTGTTCTTACCACAATGAAAAAATACAGTGATTTATCGCAAACTGGCATTTGATTCCCTATAACATTTCCTGCAGCATTTAAAGCATCAAGGGTATCTATTGTATACTAAAAGAAAGCAGCTACTGGTCCATTTTCATCATCTTTTTATCACCGTGACTGAGTGTTACTGAGTTATGTTACACCCTCAGCCACGGGATGCCAACGTCAGACGGTCCAGGTTGATGCTCTGAAGGGGAACATCTGAGCATGTGCGGATGGTGCGGGCTGTATTGCGGAGTTTGGCGGTGTGTGGGGTGGTAGGGAACAGCTGCCTCTCCAAAGCCTTCCCTGGCTTGTACTCAAGCAAATGGCCCATTTTCCACTTACACCAATGATGCTATTTACGCCCATTTACTAAATGAACACTCTTTTATGTAAATTAATTATTTTCGCTCTTTATTAATATGGCAGCTGAAGACCAGAAGGACTGGGAGACCAAGCCAGTTCACACCACATCCCATACTCGAGCCAGTCTCCTGGGTTGTTATGGCCAATTTCTCCGATTATTCTTCATAAAAATAAAACAAGAATGGTGTGGGGAGTCACATTTTCATACTTGAATTTAAAAAGAAAAATTGTAATTAGTGCCTGCCGAAGTCTTTATAGGCCTGTTGCACTGTTAAAGACTGGTCATTTTATTACAGATCATCACAGGGCCATTTTTATCTTTTAAGGAAATCTTGATCTTAACTATATGAAAATGTGTGTGCTGGAACGCAACTGAGAAATGTCCACTTGTGATGCATTGTGACCACAAAGCAAATCTACGTCTTAAAATCATCGGCTTCTTCTTTTAAATCTGATTTAAAATTTTAAAATAAAATACATATTGAGAAATAACATGTTAAATAAAATATATAAATATAACCTTAAATAAAACATAAAAATGTGTATTTTTAAATATAAGCAAAATTATCTAAATGAAATTGGAATGTTTAATATATTTAAATAAAATCTGTATAGACATTTTAAATAAAAATAGATTTCAAGAACTATATTTCAAGAAGTAGGTTTAAATAAAATGTTTATTTTATTTTAGATAAATAATTTTTTCAAGGAAATATGTGATTTTGGTCTCACAAATGGCAAAGGTCAGAACTGGTATTTATGCCTCAGGAGTAGACGAAGAACAGCAGAAATGACCAGGGAAAGGATCATTTAAAAAAATCAACTTGGAGGGCCCTCCTGGTGGCACAGTGGGTTAGGCACCGCACTATGAGACAAACCACAGCCACTGCAGCACGAGTTCAATCCCTGCTGCCGGCCAGGGAGGTGACCCACATGTCACAGGCAGACCTCTCCTGCCTCGCCCGCTGCTCCCTCAGCAGTGTATTTCAGTTGATCTGCCTGTGCTGTTCCCCACTCTGTCTGGTGGATTCTCTCACTCCCCCCACACACCTCTAGCCTGCACCCCAGTGCTTGTATGCATAAATAAATAAATCTTTATAAAAAAAAATCAACTTGGAGGGAGAGCAATGCCAAGGCCTGGGATTACTTAAGGGCAACTGAGACCCAGGCTGGAAGCATGATTTCATCCTCACGCCCATTGCATCAGGCTTGCCCCCACTATCTGGCAGAATGAGAAGTCATTGGCTTCTGCAGGGGAGTGGAAGGAAATGTTAGGTCTAAGGGAAAAGAAAGGTGCCCCCAAGACTGGGGCCCAGTTAGTGGACCCCAGGGCTACTTCTCACTGCTGGCCTTGGGTCACCGCCTGTGTCATGTTTTAATTACTTAAGAAACATATTGAAGGACTAAAACCACTTAATGGGGTGCCATGAAGTACTAGGCTTAAGATGAGTGCTGCGCTGTCTGCCTTAGACAACAGTATTTAAAATTGAAAACTGCAAGGCATTTTCAAGTCAAAATGATCTTTTGCTGAAGGTGCTCATGATAACATCGTTTCTCTTCCGTTGTTGTCTTTATTTTGCTTCCGGCGCTCCCAGAATCGGTAGCATCACGAGGTGGGGTGACTTGCACACACACACACACACACACACAGATACTGTTTTAATTTGTCAAAGCCTCATCTAAGTTCAGCAAGGAGATGGAACTGTCTCTCTGCTCAGCTTTCCCGGGAAGGGAACCCCGGGATCGGAGTGGAGAGCATCTCAGACTGGGTAATGCAAACCGTGGCGTAAACAGCCTCTTCTGGTCTCACACAGGGAGGTTTCCGGAATGTCCCTAAGATGCAGTCCTGGCTGGAGCTGTGCCCCGCGGAGGCGCAGGTGGGCCTGGGGCATGCCGCCATCTATCGGCCGCGTGTGGGCACTGCGCTCGGCCCGCCAGGTGCAGCCAAGTGCAGGAGGCTGAGGCTCCAGCGCAGGGAGGCAGGTGAAGCCTGGGCCACAGGCATCTTCTGGGAGCTCAGGCCCGCGCTGCTCGTGGCTGCAGCCTCAGTGGAGAGGCGGGGGCGCAGGTATCAGGTTGTGCTTGTGCCCTGATCTGTTTCTCCATTTGTGTCCCCCACCACACACCCATCTACACTTTCATCCAAATGCCGCCTTGCACACCTCGCGGGCCTGTGTGATCACAGGGTTAAACAACATCGACAAACGTGAGCTTCCCGTGTGTGGCGGGGCATGGGGACGAGTTCCTGTTCAAAATCCTTCAGAGAAACATCGATGTGGTCCTTTCACAAACCCAGCTCCTCCAGCCGGTGCTGACACCACAAGTGGATTTTACTGTCTGAAAAGCGCGTGGGTTTCCTGTCACAGAGGCTCCCAACAGAATACGAAGACTTGCCTAACCAACCCGGGTCAGATTGAAAAGGAGAGGTGGAGAGAAGGCGCAATGCCAGGCGGACTTCGGTGCCAGAGAGTCAAGGCGAGCCGCACAGCCCGTGTCCCGAGAGGCCGGCAGCTCCAGGGGACTCAGTGAGAAACAGGAGCACGTCGATGCATTCCATCTCAGTGAGGGTATCTCCCTTAATAGGGCGAGTCTTTCAGCGCCCACAGAGGCTGTGAACGCCTCTGTGAACACTCTGGGTCAGGTAAGACGGATACCCCCTCAGGCAGTGGGCAGGACCCCAGGGGAGAGTCCAGCCTCAGAAACAGAGACCTGGGGTGGCCAGAAATAAAGACTCAGCCAGCTCGTTGAAGTCACGTTGTAGGTAGCTGGCAACGGGAAACGAAAACTGTCAAAAATAAATCTATTTATGAATCCAAATTGAAATTCCTCATATAAAGATGAACATTGCACTTCCCTGGTGGTGCTAGGGGTTGAACGCCGTACTGTGGGGCTTCCTCAGCCACTGCAGCACGAGTTCGATCCCCGGCTAGGGAGGGGACAGACGTGGCACAGCAGACCTCTCCTGCCTCACCTGCTGCTCCCCTCAGCAGTGTGTTTCAGTCAGTCTGCCTGTTCTGCTCCCCACTCTGTCTCTGGTGACTCCTCTCACCACCACCACCACCCTCCATCCCCCTGCACCTCTGGCCTGTGCCCCAGTTCTTGTATGCATAAATGAAAAAGAAATATTAAAAAAAAGAAAAAAGATGAACAGTAAAGTGAGCACCTGGCTAGTAAAGTGATGACAAGGTGACCACAGCAAGAGCTGCCTGAACTCAGTTCCTCAATCTACTAAGAATGGAACTCCCATAGGATCCAGCAATCCCACTCCTAGGAATATACCCAAAAGACACAAAAACTGATTCAAAAGAATACCTGCACCCCTATGTTTATAGCAGCACTCTT
>JAGFMF010012099.1:164516-187706 GCA_019455555.1 Galemys pyrenaicus | reverse complement strand
GATGCTCAGTGAAGTAAGTCAGAAGGCAAAAGAAAAATACCAGATGGTTCCTCCCCTAGGAGGAATATAAGGGAACCAAATAAGGATCAAGGAAAGGAAAACAATAAAACAATAAAAACAATAATAATAATAATAATAACAACAACGACACAAAAACCAAAAATTAAAAGACAAGGACAAATTGGGGACCCTTGGTGGGGAGGGGGAAGGGGGAGGTTTGAGGGCAGACGGGAGCATGGGGGACTGAGGTGATGGTGCACTGGTGATATGGTGATGGGGAATATATGGGGATTACAATTGATGTCAAAAATATATAAATTTAAAAAAAGACTTAAAATAAAACATTTTAAAAAAAGAATTGCCTGAACTTAAATCTGAGGAGCTATTTAGAAAGGAATGAAAGTCAAAATATCTATCTACCTACCCAGAATGTCGTCCTCAAACAATTCAAAGATAGACTGGAATGACAATTTTTAATGACTGTGAGCTGGACAGCTAATACAAAAATGGGAAAAGATGAAGGCTTCCAAAATAAAATCACATATATGTCCTTCACCCTTATTGAGCCTTGTGGGATAAGTTATCAAAAATTGAATTTCATTCCACATTTGTGCACATATAGTTTACACATTGGTAATCTCAGTTTCCCTTAATAAAATATTCCTGCTACCCTCCTACAAACACCTAATGTTAACTTATCCTGGACCGCTGGAATGAAATACACACATAGGTAAAGCTTCCCTTGCATGGCTTACGCAGTTTCGTTTTAAAAATAAGTTCATTATTCTTATGTTTTTGGTCTCATAACTAATGATGTACACCTGCCTTTGGGACTCAAGTACACTCACATTTGGGGCCCAGGTGCTTTCAAATTTGGGACACAGGTGCACTCACCTTTGGGCCCCAGGTGCACTCACCTTTGGGCCCCAGGGGAACTTACCTGTGGGACCCAGGCACACCTGTGGGACCCAGGCACAATCACCTTTGGGCCCCAGGGGAACTCACCTGTGGGCCCCAGGTACACTCACCTTTGGGCCCCAGGTGCACTCACCTTTGGGACCCAAGGGGGACTCACCTGTGGGACCCAGGCACACTCACCTACGCCCTGACAGCCAGAAGAAGAGCTCAGTAACCCTGTCAGCGCCATTTGCCAGAAGTCCAGCTTCCTTTGCTGTCTCTTTTTAGAGTGAGAGTCAAGCTGTGGGAGGAGAGCGTGAGGCTGGCGCGGGTCCGTTACATCCATGACTAAAAGCTCCTGTGCCTGATCTGAGTCCCCAGGTGCATGTCCTTTCTGGTGTGAGGTCTGCACCTTGGCGATCTCTTCCCTCCACAGCCTCTTTCACCTACACTCTGGCTTGTATCAATGTCTTAACACTTGCCGGCACCAAGTAGCAATCGTAGGTAAATCCAATTAAGCCTAGAAGCAAAACAGCTGGATTAGCAGGTCTTGCATAAATTATTTTCTTCATTTACTTCCTTTTTTTTTTCCAAATGAGCTTTTTAATATGAAAATGTTCAGCTTTCAGTGTTTCCATCTCTTAATGACATGCAACCTTACAATAAACCCTTTAGACGTAGGGACGGAGGGTTTCCTTGTATGTAGCTGATGTAATTCCATACCACACTGAGTATGTTGACTCACACACAGACCTCCTGCTTGTGAAGTGGGTTGGCAGAGTGCACTTTCGGGGTTTCTAACAAGGATTCCCCTGAAGGCTAAGGGGTTATGTTATTTCTGCTAGTTTAGAGTCCCTTGATTTTCTTCTCTTTTAAGAAAGCTGAAACCAATGAATAAATGCTAACAGTTTATCTAGTAAGCTACTCAAGATAATGGTTTTGGCTATTAAATCAAGGTACAAGATAGAGACCTCCATGGGCGGGAAGGTACTTTGTCTCTCATTACAAGCTGCAAGTAGGTATCTCATTACTCTTGCATATATTTCAATGAAAATATTTTATCACTGTGAAGTCTGGAACTGCCAGATAAATAAAGATATGTGTGTGATATGTAAAAAAGAGAGTGACTATGTAAATTATCATTTTTATCTCATTTGTTGCTATTTTTGAGTCTCTTATGAAAGTGAATAGGCTCCATTTGTTTAAAATATCATTGATGAGAGATCCTAATTGAATTTGTAATGAGCCTTTTCATTCATTTGCCTCTCTTTTCCTTGAATAGGTAAGAGACAAATGTGCTTCATAAATAACAGGACAGTTTCTTTACAAGTCTGTTTTCTTCCATTATCTCAGAATCCTCTGTGTCTGCCCCCGAAATTTTTATATCACAAACTCCATCATGATCAGGTCTATTCACTAAATACCAGACCCCCAAACTCACGGGATGTCTTCCTTTGCACTGGTTCCTCTGGCCACCATCGAGACAGGGGCAGTAGAGAGAACACACATTCACTGTTTAACTCTAAGCGTCCATTTCCATTGAGTAAAAACGGCAACCTTCAAATATGCTGGCTATGCCACCAACAACTATTTATAGAAGATACAAACTTTTTATGAAGACTATATTTTCTTAAGAGTGGTTTCAGGCTCAGAGCAATATTTAGCATAGTTTCAGGCATTTAAGATGTACCCTCTGCCCCACCCCCATGCAAACTTTCCTCCAGCACCACCACCATTTACTGCAATGGATGGACTTACACGTCATGTTCACCAAAGTCCACAGTTACATTAGAGTCCACTCTTTGTTTAGTGTACAGTCTATGGATTTGACAAATGTTTAATGACATGTGTCTATCACTGCAGTATTATATGGAATATTTTTGCTGTCTGAAAAGTCCTATGTGCTCTGTTTGTTCACAACCACTGATCTTTTCACTGACTCCATAGATTCCCTACAGAATGTGATGTAGTTGGAATCACAGTGTGGGCATTTTCAGATTGACTTCTCTCATTTAATAATATGGACTTAGGGTCCTCCATGTCTTAGCATGATTTGGTAGCTCGTTTCTTTTCAGTGCTGAGTACTATTCCATTGTGTAGATCAACTGAACTATATTTATCACTCACCTAAGGAGATCTTGGCTGCTTCCAAGTTTAGGCAATGATGCATAAAGCCACTATAAATAACCATGTGCAGGTTTTTGCATGAACATAATTTTTCAACTCCTTTGGTTAAATACCAAGAAGCACATGTGCAGGCTTTAATGGCAAGAGTGTGTTTAGCTTTGTAACAAACCGTCAAAATGGCTGCACCATTTTCATCCCCCCAGCCATCAGTCATGATTCCTATTACTTCCTAGTCTCCAGCACTTAGTGATGTCTGGGTTTTGAATTTGAGTTATCTTAGTAGGTGTGAAGTGTTCAGGGTATTACTTCACTTCAAAATCTTTGAAAATACCTATTATTAATTAAGTGGTAATAGTACCAGAAAAGATAATTGAGTTTTGTAATTTACCTTAAAATGTTATTCATTTTAGAATAAATCAGGAAAAAAAAGACAGTCATCAATTACTATCTGATACTTAGTCATCAATTTCTATTAGTTGGTAAAATAGAAACTATGATTAAAATCTAGGTAAATCTTCAACAGATAGTATTCTAGAATTTATTTTCTTATAATTCTATCAAGGGAGAGGGGGATGAAAACTTGATTTTCAAGTTTTCTGGAAAGAGGTAAAATCAACCAACCATTCCCTACTACAAGTTAACCTATGTTATCTTGACAGTCCACTCCCACAATTTATGCTGCAAACTTATTCCTGTTTTTTTTTTTCCATTATAGAAACTTTCACATTGGATGCTTAGACAGAGATGAAAAATCAGCATTTTCATGCCAAATAGTAAACATTTTTAAATGTTTTGCAAAGTTTTCAAATATACTCTATTCTCATATCCTTTCCAAGATGAAAGACACTTCTGGCAGGGAGAAAATGATTATTTAATTTGGCAAAACATAGAAATTTCCAGCTGAGGCACATTAAAGCATTTGTATAATTGCCTCAAAGGCAGAAAAATTTCACCATTTCTTTGGCTATAAAAATCTGTCTCTACTGAACAGAATTGACCAGTTTTTCATGAAAAATGCTAGACCATATATATATATATTTCATAAAATATCTCCAATATACTTCTACAAGTTTAGTCTTATTTTCCTTATAACTATTATTTAGTGTATAAAACTATACCAGTGAATTAAAGAATAACCCTTAAATTATACTATTTTTAAAAAGAAATACATTACAAATAGTATGACTCAACAAATGATAAAAATCCTTTTTGACAATGTACTTAGTTCAGGTAACTTTCACACTAAACCTCATAAATGAGAATGCTTTGGCAATTTTGTGGTGTATTGAAAGTTCATATAACAAGAGTCAAATGGAATCATAAAAGTTTAAGAATAATTAAAAATGAGAATTTCTTTTACAGACTTATCAGTGGGATTGACATGGCAAAATAAGAACCCATGACCTTAAAAATAGGTCAATAAAAAATATCCAAATTAATGTAAAAAGAGAAAAATGTAAAATGAAAATACAAAGATGAAAGTAAAATAAAAACATAGATATAAAAGTGAAATGAAAATATTTTTCCCCAAGTGCTATGGGACAGTCTGGTTGCAAATGCACAGTTTCAGAATTAGAGGATGAAAATGAGCCAGGTTTCTGATTTTAGTTCCGAGATGCAAAGTCATTATTCCTGTCTTTACAATAAGAAAAGGGTATAATAACTGGAAATTGGCAGCTTTTCTTGGCTCCATCTGAGACCTGATCCATCATAGGAAAAAATGCCACCCAAACCAAGAGGAACAGATGAAGTGACAGCATCTCAGCCAAGATAAGATTGCCTGGAAGAGAAATCACTAGAGCCATAAAAATGTAGAAACAGTAATATGGTAGTTTTTACAACTCACTTTTACAAGTTCAGGTTCACCTTAGAGTGAAAAATTCCTGGGTAAGGAGTCTAAACATTTTTTGTGATTTTGACCTCTGGGAATCCACCAAATTCTCCTAAGCATGAACATTTTTCCTCTGGGAGGATGAGGAAGGAGAGTAAGCTCTGAAATCTGCCCAGAGTCTTCCCCATAGCAAAACCTGCTCTCTGTGGAAATCTTTACCTGGATCACATCTCGAAGACCTGAGTCATCTCTAATATTTCAGTGCCTTCTTTTTTTCCACTCCAGCCTATGATGGGCATGTAGAGGACTTGAATTACCATGAGTGAGGTCATAACCCAGGACACAGGTCCACTAAAGACTAAGATTCAGTCATCGAATTATAGACCATTCCTCCCCACACCATTACCACATCAACACACTTCAGCACAGTAGCAGTATATGGCAGTGGACAGAGCTGCAAGACCTGACTTGATTTGAGTGGCGTCCACAAGGAAGAGGCAGAAACAACAAGGAACCAGAGAATTGGAAGCTCTGCCACCTACTGCTGCAGTGGAAATTAAACACAGCAAGTTCATGGCCAGATTAATCCAAAAGCGTCCACTCAAGCCTTGTTTACCTCAGTTCTTATTATTGATGCATCATTTCAGGCCTTAAAAACAGATGACAAGGATATGAAAGGCAAGAAAAAAATACAGAGGAAATAACGTCACAACATGTAACCCAGACTTGATACATATTTTAGAATGATCAGAAAAGGAATTTAAAATAACTATGTTTAATACATATATATTAAATAATAATGGAATGAAAAGGAGGTCATACAAAGATGGATCATGGAAGAAAAAGAATAGATACATATGAGAACTCTGAGGCCAAAAGGAAATAGTAGAAAACCAAAAACATTGTAAAAGTGATAGAGAATGTCTTCCATGGACTTGCCAGAGGAGGAAAGAACCAGTGAACTTAAAGATAGCCCAATAGAAATGTCATGACTCAAATGCAAAGAAGAAATAAAATAGAAAAGAAAATCCAGAATTCAACTTACAAAAACTGCAGGAATATTTTTAAAGATGTAACAGATGTATAATTGGAATATCAGAAAGCTAGGAGAACACAAGGAACAATGGAAGTAATTCTAAATACTACAGTCCAAAATACTACAGACACCAAAACACAAACCTAAGATTACGGAGAAAACAGCGGGATAAGCACAATCTACACCTAGGTATATCATGGTCAAATTATAGAAAACAAAAGACAAAGATACAAGTCTGAAAGAAGTTAGGGGGAAAACTCACCTATAGAGGAACAATTTCAAGAACATTATAGCAAACTCCTCGGAAACCATGCAAGCAAGAAGAGAGTTGAGTGATTTTTTGAGGTATCAAGAAAAAACATGCAGAATTCTATATCCTGAAAAATTATCTCCCAAAAGATAGGAAGTAGTCTAGGAGGAGTATATTTCTTGGGGAAACAAAACCTGCAGAAATTCATCAGCAACACAGAATTGGCCTGCAGAAAATGTTAAAGGAAATTATTCAGAGAGAAGGAAAATGACCAAGAGGAATGAAGGAGAATAAATATGTGAATTCAAAATAATTATATCTCATTCTTATATGACATATAGATAATTGCTTACAGAAATAACACTGTCACAATTGGGTGAGCATTGCAGGTGGAGCTTGTGATTTTCAGATCTGACCAAAGTGATCATCACAGAGGAAAACAGACCTCCCTAGCCCAGACCTGGGTGACCAGTGCACCCAGTCTGTGAGGGAGGTGCACTGAAGGAGTCCGGGCCCTCTGGTGGTTTGCATGTTCACTTATTTCTTTCCCAAACTTGATGTTTTTATTCCTAGGTAGTTTCATCTGTGACCCTACTAACAAGGGTTCTTTATGAGGGGGAGGGAGTGGATCTGGATGGCTGTTCTTACCCTGACTCAGTACTTTCCACCTGAGCTTTTCACCTCATCCTTTCTCTGTCCCCAGGGTTCATAAAGCTCCAGAACCCTTTGTTCAAGACTCCCTCAGGAGTACTAGGAACCCCACATCTGTTCTGTTCTGTGGACCTCAGACTATATACAGATCCATGAGAGAAAAAGGAATGAGGGGTGTTAGAGCTATCCCCAGGGTTAGCCTTTGCCTATACCATCTCAGTGAGTAATTAAAGGCTTCACTCATTTATCTTTGGCTTGTTGCTTTAATTGGCTACTTCAACATCTGGCTGCTCAGCTCTTTCCCAGCTCAGTTGAGCTCTGAGCAGATGTAGAGTAAACGACACAAAGACTATAAGGAAAAAGAGGGAGGAATTGGGAAAACTCTCTTATCTGGCACCTTCTCTGAACAGGAGGACATGCAGTGTTACTTGAAGTTGCAATCAAATATTTGAAAATGGGACTAAAAAGTCACTAAGTGTTTTTTAAAGTATAATAAATTATCATTTATAATAAATAGACTAAATTATCTAGGAATTTAACCATAGGCAAAAATTTGTACACTGAAAACTATGAAATATTATTAAAAGAAACTGAATTAAATAAATAGGTTAGCTATTCTGTACTTACAGACTGAAGTAATATTGTTAAAATGCCCTTATCACCCAAAGTAATCTATAAATAAATGCAATCACTATCAGTTTCCAAAGACTTTTCTTATAGAAAATGAAATAATCCTAAATCAATAGAGAAATTGGGTCTAGCTACATGGTAGAATATTATTTGGTCATGAAAAAGGAGGCGTGAAACTTGAGGGCATTATGGTGAGTTAACAAAGTCAGACTGAAAAAGACAAATACTGTATGATCTCATTTACATCTGGAATCTAAAAACTAAATCAGAGAAACAAGAGGATGGGTGTTTGCCAGGGATGAAGGTGGGAGAATAGGCTAAACGGCTGAAGGCGGTGAATGAGTACTCCAGTTATGAGTTCTGTGGATGTAGTGCACAGCATGGTGACTGTATTTAGAAATACTATATTGTATAATTAAAGACAGAAGAATCTCTCCACTGGCTGTTTATTCAAGAGAAAGGATGGCACTGAGCCCCAAGAAAGCATGAGGTGAAGAGTCAAAGCATCTTTATGCAGAACAGCGGACACTGAAAACAACCCAAATGTTGTCAACTGGCGAATGGAGAAGCAGGATGCGAGGTGGGGGTGGGGTTCCGTGCCATGATGCTGTAGGTTAATGAGTAGGGTCATGGAAGGCCAGGCTGGATCTCACAAACATAGTGCAAGTGAAGGAACTCAGGCGTGAAGACGACACCCTTATGATCACACTGATGTGCAACTGTAGGAAGGTGAGAATCACCTGGACGGGAAAGAGGTGAGGCCTCACCTGGGGTCATAAGCAGAAAAAGGGGTCTTGTGCACAGAGGTAGAGAACTTTGTGGGGTGAGAGAATCTCCATTGTGGAGGAGCTACGTGATCTTACAAATTGCCAATTTGGAATTGATATTTGGGAATTGATATTGAGGCATTTCAATGCCCCCATCAACACATTAACAGCAAAAAAAAGTAAATGAATGAATAAAATTCTCTGCCACCTGCCAGGTAAATTCCTCTGGTCCCCTGCAGGTGCCATTCCCGCCACACAGCAGCTCGTGGTGAACCTGGAGAGGACGCCTCGGCCACTATAGGGCTCGGACACCCACAGGTGCCCCTGGTGTTTAGACCTGCAGTGCCAAAAAAAGGAAACACCCCAATTCTTCTCTTTCTCATGTCTCTTTGTTTTTCTCAAATTAAGAAGACCAAAGCTCAGAATTCCATAGTTTTCCATTGCCGTAGCCGATGGAACTGGTGCGTTAGCAAAAGAACATGGCAGACCAGACGGTGTGCAGAATATGAGTGTTACACAATCTGAGTTTCCATTGTGTCTACAAGTGGTAGGATTTCAGTCGCTGAGATCATTCCAGATTGGGGAAACGCTGTGAGAAATGCCCAGATGTTGATTTCACATTTGTCTTGATGATGCTGTTCTGCTTGCCGTGGGTGAAGCAGAGTGGGAGAAAATGAGTAAGCATGGAAAAGAGCCTAAAAGCCCAAAATAAACAGAGTGGATTGTTATGGTAAGAACTTTAGATCTTTTTATGGCGGCAGTGAACCAGGAAGCTTTTGGAGAAGTGGAGGCAGGCTGAAATGATCAAATCCATATTTGCATAAAAGGAGAAGGGTGAGCTGCAGCCAAAAAAACAAACAAAAAAGGAGTTAGAAAAAAGCTAGCTGGAGACTAGAATAAAGGATCACCATGGAAACGGGCAGTGAGGTAACTAAAAGAAAGTTCTAAAGGTTAACCTGCAGGTTCTGAGCATGTATAAGGGTCCTGGCCAGGAGGATGTTAATGAGATAACACAATCACCTCTGACCCAGGTGAGAATGAAGATGATACCTTTGTTCAAAGCACAAGCCTAAAAGAAAGGAATAAGCAGTGCGTGGGTCATGGCTATGCTGGTTGGCAATGTGTTTTGCCATGCTAGAATGGAAGCAGCTTCCTGGATCTCAAGCCAAGTCTGGAGCTGTGGACTCACAGACCAAAGGTCTGGAATCCATGTTAGTGGCCAAGAAGAGAAAACCACCAAGATGAATGATCTTAGACGCAGGTCTGGAGAGAGGAACAATCAGAGGAGGAGACTGGGGAGGTGGGAGTCGAGGGGACTCCCACTTGGAGTGATGCCATGGGAGCAAGAGCAATGTCTCGGGAAGTCCCAGTTCATCTGCCTCATGCTGCAGAAAGCAAAGAAAAAAGACAATTCTCCATTAGGACGTGTCTGGCCTGATGATAAAGCTACGCAAATGAAAGGTCATGTGGAAGAGATGACGTTTTTCATTCTGTCTCCCCTTATCCCATAGAGCTGTGACCCCACCTGTAGCCCCACACTGACCTCAGCAGGTTCCCATACAATAGCAAGGGGGTCCACTGTCTAAAGAGAGGTAATTCTAGCTGCTGTCTTCAGCAGCAGCACCAAGATGAGTAATACCACAAATTTAACAAAACACAGAAACGGACTTTGAATTACTCTGCCAATTGATCAGACAGTTGTGATTGAAAATAGGTGATTCAAGACTCTCCTTAAGCAAAAGTCACAGACATTGGCAATAAATGATAAGTCCAAGAGTTTTCACTGTAGACATTTTCCAAGTTAGATTTCCCCCTCTACCTAAGAAGGATGCTGATGCTTTGTTCACATGTTCTTAAAACCTTGAAGTCTGATTTATTTTCAAGTATGTCCATATTTTTTGCCTGTCATTCAGCTATCTTGAAAAAGGGGAAATGAGGAGGAAAACACTCGAGAAAGATAATGTATAAAGAAATGTTGCCGCATATTCCAATGTGCTCTGTTGCTCCTTCAGTTCCTCCAAATACCTCCATGCAGGGCTGTCACATTTATTCTGCTGAATCTATAAACCAACTCTTCTTATTACATCCTCTTCGCCCCTACCTCCTGTGCTTATGTCATATCGATTAATTTATAAATTCTATATGTAGGTGTTTCTATATTAAACTTCTAAAAGTTTATATGCACTGATTTCTTTCATTATGCTCATATTATTTCTCTCTGAAAGCTAAGATTTTAAGTGATTATATTACCATTGTTAATTTTTTGGTGACTTCTAAAATACTCATAAGCTACTTTAATAAGAAACTATAACAATGATTATTAAAATTTGAATATTTAAATATTTATTATACTAAATGCATGAGTGTTTTATTAGAATGAGTTTATGGCCTCTTCAATGAGAATTATTAAATTTATTTGAAGCTATAATTACCAGTTTACAGAAAGAAGAACATTCTGAAAGAACAGATACAGTCTTACTATCCCACGAGTAACACTCAAAATGAACCAGTTAGGGTGAAAGCTGCCTCAAGAGGGAGGGAGAGAGGGATGGAGGGGTGGAGGGGAAGAAGAGAAGAAAGGAAAAGAAAGGAGAGGAAGAGAAGAACCAAAGAAGAACAAACGCATCAGCAAAAAGGAGGAGGAGATAAGGAGGAAGAAAAAAAGAAAAGGAATAAGAACAATAATAATAATAATAACAATAAAGACACAATAACCAACAATGAAAAGACAAGGACAAATTGGGGACCCTTGGTGGGGAGGGGGGAGGGGGGGTTGAGGGCAGATGGGAGCACGGGGGACTGAGGTGATAGTGCACTGGTGATATGGTGATGGGGAATACATGGGGATTACAATTGATGTCAAATATACATAAACTAAAGGGAAAAAATTTTTAAAAAGAAAAACCTAAATACAAAAGTTTAAAGTAAACTTAGAAGAATATTTTAAAAGATCAGTGACTGAATGTAGAAGAAATTGTCATGTGTCCAGGAGATGAGATAGCATATGTGACCTCCAAGCAACCACAGCAGAGACGGCTCCATCAGAAGACGAGCCAACGTGGAAAGAGCATGGGGAAGGCCTGCTGTTGAAGTCCATGGAAAGACCCGATGGACCCATATAAAGTGAGGATGGAAATTAGCAGATAATTCAAGGAGCCGTAGCACCGGTCCTGAATTAGTCCCTGTCCACTCAACTACCCTGGGGTATAGAACACAAGTAAGGTCAAATGTAATTTCAGCCATCCAGCCCCTGTGGAAAACAACATAGGGGTCTCTCAAACTATTGAAAATAGATCTATCATATGATACAGCAATCTCACTCAAGGTGTCTACCTAAAGAAGCAAAGACCCTAATTCAAAGGGATACCTGTGCTCTTGTGTTCCCTGCAACCCTTTTTACAACAGCCAAGTTGTGGAAACAGTCAAGTGCCCAAGAACAGAGGAGTGGATTAGGAAGATGTGATCTATATACCTGGTGGAATACTACTCAGCTATGAAAAATATGAATTCTTATGGTTTGTGACAACATAGATGGAACTGAACAGGATGATGTAAGTCAGAGGAAAGACAATTATCAGATGAATTTCACTCATTTTAGAATCTAGAGAAATAAAACAAGAGACAAAGCTAAACTAGCTATGGGTTTTCTATCATTAATCAGTCATTATCTGTCTATTATCTACCTATCGTCTGTCAATCATTTATCTATTATCTACCTACCTGTTTACTATCCATTGAGAGAGAGAGATGTTAAACTTGAAATTATTCAACAATAAGATAAGGGTCTGCTATGCAGGGTCCTAGAATTTTGCAGAATTTATCTGGAAGTTACTGGGCAGGGGACTGAGTGAGGAGGGCAGAGCAAGTGGCAGGATGCAGGGGACTACCTATTCAGATAGAGTTACCACAACAGAAAAATATGCATTTAAATGAGACTTCATATTTAAGATTGCTACTGAAAGAGCTTATAATTGTCATGTTTCACATTACAAATTGTCTATCAGAAAGTCTCATTTAGACATTTGCCTAGTCATGCCTGAAACCTATGTTGTAAAACGTAAGATCATCACGAAGATTTCCTAAAGACATGTCCTTACTAAATGAAAGTTGCTAAGACGAATCTTAACTTTCTTCTTCTAAATGATTATGGCCATGAAAAGGACACGCAATTATTGTATAATAAGATGTGCCTCTTTGGACAGCGTACATCATCAGACTTTCCACTGTTTTGTCATAGTGGACCAATAGTAAAATAGAAAAGAAGCTTTGAAAGCCATAACAAGGGCATGGAAGAACACACCACATAAAATACACTTGATTTTCCACGAGTTGATATTTCTGCATTAAAATATTGCTAACCATAGGCTTTGATGCTGTAAATCATAGAAAATCGGAGATACTTGAAGGGCTTTTGCTAAAGAAGAAAGGCCAGCTTCGCATGAGTCATTAGTTCAGCCTCTTACACAGATCAAAGGGCCATCAGAAAAGGCACTGTTCGGCACTGTTCTCCAGGCAGCCTTGGTATTCAGCTGACCACAATGTAAACTTTTCTGCAGCTGTGTGAAATGAACATTATAGCCACAATTATTGAGTTCTAGGAAGGAGGAAATGTGCTGTGAAGTTGAACTGGTTCTTATTGCTGTCTTCTCAAAACTAATGTTTGGGATAGTAGGATTTCATAGCCAATCATTAAAAAATAAATCCATTCAATTTCCTAAGCGGCGTTAAGAGTAAATTTGACTGTTTTCCAAATTCCAAAAAACACTCTGGTTTCTCTTCAGAGCGAACAAATCTTTCGCTGTTTACCAAAAGGTAACAAAAGAGAAAATCACGAAATACTGTGTTGGTATTGTTTCTCCTAAAGCATTGCTACCCCAAAGCAATAAAGTGATCAAAATATTCCCATGCATCACTTTTTCTTAATGCTACTGTTTTTCGTAGGTTGAGACCATACATCGCATTATCTAGGAGATCATTGATTTTTTTTTTCTTTTTGGATTCCCTGCATAGAAAATATCTGTTAGAGTAAAACAATTTTTCATTTTCTTTTCCAATCATTGTATTTTTATAGATGTTTTCTTCCTTGGTTTCACTGGGCAGGATTTTCAGTAGGATGATAAATGGTCAGAGGCGCTCATATTGTACTTTGCCTTTAAGATAGTTATTTCACCCATTTGCCACTAAGTACATGTTACTCATCCATACCCAGTTAGTACATTTTACCCAGATCATGAGAGATCTTTCTTCTGACCACCTCATTAGGAAGTTCTATTTATAAGTACGTATTGCATTTTAAGAGTTACTTGTTTTCTGCACTTATTGCTGTAGTTAGCAGTTGGCTTATTGTTTTTATAACTGTAATCTTACTTTGAACTTGCTCCATGTCTGCCTACCCACTGTCATTCTGGTTAGATCATATTTTATTAGTTGAAATCACCTCTAGGATTTCCACTGATCTCATGAAAGAAGCATGCAGATTTATCAATCTGTGATCTCAAGTAGTCTATATTAAGGACCATGTACTGCTTGTAGATTTTGAAAAATTCCCCTCAAAAGTCACCTGGTCACTTTTGGAGATCTGTGAGTATGGTGTATTTTTTTTTTAAGAATCATTCCTTAAATATGTACTTGGATAGTCTGTTTTCTCTTTTATGACTGGAAAATGTTTTTATTTTTCTAGACAGTCATATTTCAGCTTTGTTTTTAAATATGTCACAGTTTTCCATAGTATTTTATACATTTTTCCTCTGACTTCTAACTATAGCTAGTTCTATTGTTAATGTGTTTTATTTGTAAAAATTTATTTGTAATATATTTTGTTATGATTTTAATATACTTATATATCTAACGTTTTTCTTGATCAATGTTTATCTGCTTCAAGACCTTCCAAAGATCTCACTTCTAAGCTCTTGATAAATCTTAATTTACATTTGACATTCCCAATTTAATTAGCATTTGACTTTTATATGACTTATTTGAATTCATGTTTGAATTTGTGCTCTTTTCATAGTTTCTTAACATAGTGGTCAACATAATAGTATCCAGTCTTTCTTTTCTGTAATTAATGCATTAAAGATACAAATCCCCACATCATTGCCTTTCTGCTGGTCTCCTGCAGTTCTGAGTTACGTACATGCTTTTGTCTTCAGTCTTAAATACTTCATAATTTCTGCATGGTTTCTTCTTTATTGCATAAATTATTCAGAGTAATGTTTTCAATTTTCAAACATAAGGTCATATTTCAGCTATCTTTTTAAAGTTGGTTTCTGATTTAATTGTACTGCGAGCAGAATTGTGGTTCACAAAACATCAATCTGGTGGAGACTTCTTTGTGGCCGCTACGTGACAGATTTTGTAAATGATTCCATGCCTTACGAAAAGAATGAGTTTCTTCTGGGTCTAAGAGCCCACACGTATATACTGAACAGGCTTTTTTCATCATGGGAACTGAATTCTTTAAGTCTCACTGATGTTTACTTAATGTTCTGGAAGACAAGGATTACAACCCTCCTTTTTAAGAGGACTTTCATCAAATTCCTCCTGCATTCTCATTTAATTTTTCTTCATATATGTTTGAACCTAGCGTGTTTGTTCCATGCTAATTCCTTATGGACGTAGCTTGGGGTGTTTTCTTTTTTAGTGAAAAGTTGTCATCAGATTCTATATTAGTTTCCTGCAGGTATGATGACAAATCACCACAAACTCGGTGGCTTGAGACCATCACTTATTCTCCCAGGGCTCTGGAGGCCACAAGTCAGGAACTTAGTAGGACTGTGTCTAAACCCAGCAGGACCCCACTCCCTGCAGTGTCTCCCCAGAAGACCTGACCCTGGTCCCCAGCCCCATGACTGCCAGATCCCCAGCTGTGGCTGTATCAGGCTCCCCTCTGCTTTTCTGGCCACATGCCCTCCCCTCCCCTCCCCACTTATTTATTTATGCATACAAGAACTGGGGTATATGCCAGAGGTGTGGGGGTGAGAGGATTCACCAGAGACAGAGTTGGAAGGAGAACAGGCAGATGGACTGAGGGGAGCAGTGGGCGAGGCAGGAGAGGTCTGCTAAGCCATGTGGGTCCCTCGCTGGCTAATCAAACTTGCTCTGCTGTTCATGGATGCTTCATAGTGCAGTGCTCAACTCGCCACGCCATGAGGGAGGCCCCCGCCTTTTTCTGTCTGCCCAAAATCTCCTCAAGCTCTGTCCTTTGAAGGCACCAGGGTGGTGTCCGGACCACCCAGCTAAGGAGACCAGTCTCGCCATCCCCAGACCCGAAATGAATCGCACCCACATCAGGTGATGCTCGCAGGTGGGGTCGGTCCTGGATGCCCTTAGGAAGACACTGTCTCTCTGCATTGCAATTTCCACAGCTTTTAAATTCTACTGTTGCCACTCGAGTGGGGCTGCACCAGCGTCCCCCGATTCGCTCTTGCTTAATGGTGCTCTGGTAGCTCTTTATTTCAATGTGAGCGTCATTTTATTTTAGTATAGCTCGTACAAGAGTATTTGCACTTCCATTAATGTGTCCCTGCGTCTGGATCGTGGGGTTTTATCTCTGCACATTTATCGCTGAGCGATAGTCTTGATTACCATCGTCTAGGATTTCAGTTAACTTGATTTCATTTTGTTTCTTCAATCCCCTCACACCCTCTCTCACTTACTGCATTTTCCCTGCACAATTTTATTTTTCCTGTACTGGTTTGGGTCCTAGCTATTGGGTACCAATGTTTCTCAGGGTTACATGTATGTTTTTAAATTTTTACTCTCTAGCACCTAGGGTTAGTCAATATCTGCATCATCCCCAAAATCAAAACAAAAACTTCACAGGCTTTCATGCCCTCTCCTGCTTCCCTCTCTGTCCCCAAATCAGAAATTTGGCTCTAGGTTGCCATTCAAAAAAACAGCCATTTGATTGTTTTTAAATACCATATACTAATATGGTATTAAAATACCACAATAACCATAATGATTATTTTTTAAATAAGTTGTGCAAGTTACTCTTCACTATCTATCTTCTCTCTTCTTGCTTTCTCCTGGATTCATTTTCTTTTTCCTAAGGATATATTTAGAAGAATATATTTGAACAAATCTGTGGGTAGCAAAGTTTCTAAATTCTAATACATCCATGCACATAAAAGCCTGCACATGTATTTACACACAGGAAAGCACACATACACATGCTCGTAGGATGTCACATACGTGTGCACACATTATACATACATATGCACATATTCACACCTGCATATGTTATCTAATAGACAACTCCCATTTAATGGGGCTTCCGTGGTGGTGCAAGGAGTTAAGTCTCAGCACCTATAAAACTATCAGCAGCTACTGCAGCACGAGTTTGGTCCCTAGCCAGGGAGGTGACCCACATGGCACGCAGACCTCTCCTATCTCTTCACTGTTCCCCTCAGTAACGTATTTCAATAGATCCACCTGTTCTGCTCCCCACTCTGTCTCTGGTGAATCCTCTCACCCCCTGTGCCTGTGGCCTATGCCCCTATTCTTGAATGCATAAGTAAATAAATTTTTTAAAAAATAAAACACTTGTTTTAAAAGGCACCTTTAAATAAAGGAGAAGTAAAATTTTTGTAACATCTCAAAGAACATTTATGAGCTATACTACTCAACAGTAACTCATCAAATGATAATCTCTATTTGTGATTAAGATTATAAAAATGCTATGTCTGAACACTGCTAAGAGGAGACCAAAAGTACATTCAGAAGGAAAGAAATTTAGTTCTTTTATTTTTAAAAATGTAATGAGAAAGTTAAAAAAAGGAAACTTAAGACCAAATAAGAATGAATGAAAATAACAAATATGAAAAATTGCTGGAAAAGATTAAAAAGTAGAGCTAACCTATGTAAGAGAAAATGCTTTGAAATAAATTGTAGAACAGGACACTCATCAATATCATTCAAAACAAATGAACAAGTTCAAACCAAACAGCAACATTCTTCACACATCTGGATTTTATATGGCCTAGTCCTCTGTGTGTAGCTACAGGGGGTTTCTGAGCCAGAAGTTGTGGAAGTTGTGTTTATGAACTACAATGGCAGATGAATCTGTGTGGTCTGGAGGCAATTATTCATGCAACTGTTAGTTTATTGCCTGATACAAGGCCTGGTATTAATTGCTAAATAAGATAAGAGATATAGATGGAAGATGATGGATGGATGCATGGATGCATGGATGGATGCATGGGTGAGATAATGGATGCATGCATGGGTGTTGGATGGATAAACGGGAGGATGGATGGATGGGATAGATGATAGATAGATAGATAGATAGATAGATAGATAGATAGATAGATAGATAGATAGATAGATAGATAGATGATAGATGAGATTATATATACATATATATAAATACATTAAACTATAAATATAGTATGTTTCTTAAGAATTAAGCCAAGTCGTCCATAAATAGGAGAGGGTTTTGAAGAAAACCCAAACAAAACTAACCACCAAGATAGTACTTAAAATAAATCCAATGTATGCTATCATTATTTCCACATGGAATCTAACCATGACTAAAAACCAAAATTTTTTCCAGTTTTGTCCAGCTCTAACTGGCACCATGTTAAGCAGGGTCAGTGCCAGACTATGGTTCGGCTTCATGTATGGAAATGACTGTCATGGTAAGTGCCTGTAACATCCTTTATCTCATGCAGATGCCATGAAAAGAAGAGATGATACAAAGTTCCTCAAGATGACAGCACGTAAGATTTACTCCCTAAACAGCTTTCCCATTTGTGGACAAAGCTAGAGGACTGGAGCCGCAAGTGTGAAATTTTATAGTGAAAAACAAGTGCCAGGAATGTACCTTTGTGTCCTAGGCCAAGCTCTGCCCCAGCTCATCCCTGGTCTGGGCCATGCTGCTGGTAGAGGTTGTCCAGGTCCACATTCAGCCACGGCGAGCTTAGCACACTCCCGAAATGCTGAAATAATTGCTTATTATTTTATTGTGGACTTGACTCTTCAAAGGCTGAGAGGTTACGTGTTTCATCACTTTCTTTTCTTCCTGCTATATAAATCTAACTTTCTCATTTCCTCAACCTATTCTTTGTCCATAGAACATGAGATTACTGTGAATAGCTTATTTAATCTCAAGCATCTTCTCCTTGAGATTTATTCTGGACATTTGCACGGACAATTATTAGAGCTAAGCTTTAAATCAGCATGGACCCTTTATTTAATTTATTTATTTTTTTTTATTTAAAAGATTTATTTATGCATACAAGAACTGGGGTACAGGACAGAGGTGTGGGGAGTGGGGTGAGAGGATTCACCTGAGACAGAGTGGGGAGCAGAACAGGCAGATGGACTGAAATACATGACTGAGGGCTGCAACAGGGAGGCAGGAGAGGTCTGCTGTGCCATGTGATTCACTCCCCTGGCTGGGGATTGAACTTTTGCTGTAGTGGCTGCTGATAGCTTCATAGTGCTGTGCTTAACCCCTTGTGCCACCAGGGAGGGCCCACCATGGACCCTTTAAAAAGAAACCCTCGTATTTCTGAAAACCCGTTGTATTTCTCTCTTATTAACAGCTATGTTCAAATTACATGCTTTTTCGAAATGTGGTGGTATGGCCTAGTTTCCTGCCCTCCTTGTGTTGAAGTAATTTTTGTGTGTATCTTTAAAAATGAAATAAATCATCTCTGGACTGAAAATTGTTGGAACATGCTCATTTTCCTCAAAATTCTGAACAACCTTTTGTTTTCATTATTTTTAGCACTCAAATTCCACAGGCTAATTCCTCTTCCCGTGTGAGGTTAAGTTGCTTGTGATGGAGGAAGCTCTTGGCTTGCTTTTGCTGTTTTGTTTTTCCTACCTTAGGATTTGGAACATTATGATTCCATTTGCCCAGGACCTCTTCTGCTGCATGAGAATAAACTATGGCTCTTTCCATTTGTATCTGGAGCATCAAATGTCATCTCTATTTTCTTTTTCTTCACTGGGAGGCTTTCCAGATTTCAACTCCATACTATTTCCTCTGCACTCACTTGTCTGTTTCCCCCAATGCATCATGGCCCCTGGCTCCCTTTTCTACTCCAATTCAGACTCTCTTTCTCTCACTTTTCTGGCTTTAGTGCTGTCTGCTCCAGGTATCTCTACCTATCCTGCAACCATGGAAGTGATGTCATTTTTCAGAGTCAGTGGGTTTGGAGAGCTGGGTTCTTGGGTTCACTCTGGGAAAACTTCCACCAGAGCTCCCCGTTCAGCAGCATGCGGTGAGTTTCCCAGGTGAGTTTTCCCACAAGGCAGAGACGTTGGTTATTTAAAAGAGCAGGTTTATTAGGAAAAGGGACAAGAAAGTAAAAGACACTTGCATAGACACAAGCGGGCAGGAAGAGCTGCCCCGGAAGGGACAGGCTTGCTGAGAGAGGCCTGCATGGTTGCAGGCAGATGGCCTTGAGGAAGCTGCTTTCACTGAGAGAGGTCAGTGAAGAGAAGTCCCGGCAGGTGCAGGTCACAGGCAGGCAGGAGGCTGCTGCCCTGCAGAGGAGAGAGCTGGTGAGGAGAAGCTCCTGCATAGGCACAGGTGGGCAGAAGGACACTGCCCTGGTAAAGACTTCTTCTCTTGAGAGGGGCTCACTGGTGCATGGAGTGGCTTGCTTCCTGACTTGATTAAACTAAGCAGAATCTGAATGGGACAGGAGATTCTACAATGGGCTCAATCTCCATATCTTTACCCTCAGGTCTGAGCTCCAGACACCTGCTACGGCATTCTGATACCTGCTTGGATCTTTTGTTTTTTGATATAGGCAATGGCACCTAAGGCTCTTGGTTTGTATAGCTGGATAGATGGCTGTGCTAATTCCTTCTACCCCACCCACTTGTGTGAGCCAGGTTTCTGGTCTTACAACAAACGGGGCCTCCTTTCCCGTTTCTCTATTCTTTTTTTTTTAATATTTTTTATTTATTTATGCATACTAGAGCTGGGGTACAAGCCAGAGTCGCGGGAGGTGAGAGGATTCACCAGACAGAGTGGGGAGCGGAACAGGCAGACTGACTGAAATACACTGATGAGGGGAGCAGTGGGCCAGGTAGGAGAAGTCTGCTGTGCCATGTGGGTCCCCTCCCTGGCTGGCGGCAGGGATTGAACTCGTTTGTCAGTGGCTGCAGTTTCCTTCATAGTGCGTTGCTTAACCCACTGTGCCACCAGGGAGGGCCCCCGTTTCTCTATTCTTATCCTCCATCAGAAGTACCTTCAAAAATTGTACCTGGGTGATCTACCAAGCCCTTTTCAAATGTCTTTGTTCTCTGAGACTTTAATACGCTGGTTGCTTTCTGTAATTTTTCTTAGTCTAAGTCTTTGATCTTCAACATGTAAACTCCATAAGGAAAGAAATTTCTCTATTCAACACCCACTGTGTGTTTTCTTTGGCGTTTTGGCAGCTACATGGTGGTTGATTGAATCATCGATCTTTACAGAGTCAATCACGTGTGTTGTTCCAAGTAACAATCCTTCATCTGGGCCCCTGGGTGCTGAGTGGGAGGGTGGATAAGCGTCAACCCCTACAATCACCATTTTGTACTGAGACGAACTTCCCACACCTCGTTTGGTCCACATTTTGAAGCATGGTCACCTGAGTAAAGCAGCCTGGGGACCTCAGTAACAACCTTTTGCTCAGTCCCTGGTGTGCAGCTTAGTCCCTGACAGACCATATACGACCATGAGGCAGATGGACCTACAGAGTCCTGTGACTACTGACCCTTACTCACTCCTTGGTGTGCAACTATAGTACTCACCTCTTGGTCTGTAGTAATGTCACATGTGACCACATACAGCTGCCAATGCAAACCCAGCTGGGGGCTCAGCCTTGGGATGCAAATCCGCTGAGTCAGCACCAGTGCATTAAACCTGCTTCTTGTCAGCCCTGGTGTCCAGGTTTCCTTTGTGCCACATAACATTTCTCTGGAGCCTGCCTCTCCCTGGAGGTGATCTTCCTCCCATAAGAGCTGCTTCTTTCTTATTCCTCACAGGGTGTCTCTGTGACCCCTTGTGAAGATGACCAAGAAAGTCACCCATGTCAAGAAGGGCACACCCCAAAGAGAAAGCCTTGCTCTGCCTCTGCAGCAATTTTGAGGTACAGATGGGGGGTCCCTGCCTCGAGGACATGAGCTTCTGCATCTACTACAGGAGAAGACTCTACCAATTGCCAACTCAGCTGCCTCTCCATCCTCGCTTCGGTCCTACTGTAACAGGGTGGTTCCCAGAAATAGGGGAAGTTTTAGGATTCTGGTTCCACCCTAAGTAGGTTGGAACTGAGCAGGGATAAGAAGATGCTGGAGAGAAGAGATAGGTGGACAGAAGGAAGGGAGCAAGAAGCAAGCAGGATGGAGAGCAGCAAGGAGACCTGGAGGAGGCACGTGGAGCAGAGGGACAGGTGAAGAAACTGCGCTTGCTTCTCGGTCCTGGGCTGGTGGGAACAGATGCTGGTGAGAGACCCGTGGGGAGGTTAACATGGCAGCTTTCATCTTGATTTTGATTTTGCTCTTTTCCTCCTGGATCTGTCTGATCCTTTCTGACCCTTTTCTATGGGTCTCCACAGAAAGGTCCTTTAGACGTGTGGCAGCTTTTGGGCCTTGCTTTGGGCCACTCTTATTGGGCTGGACTTTGACCCTCAAAGAGATGGGTAACTGTGGATGCTTAACTTAGTAACTATATTCTTTGTCTTTTCTGTATTGTTCCCTACTTGTATTAAAGTTCCTTTCCATTAAAGGCCTTGTATGTTTGTTTTGATGCGGTGGATGGCAGAACCCATTTAGAGAGGGTAAGTTTGGGGGTTCTGGGGTGCCCCTCTCCATGCCCTGTAACACTACCATAATCCCCTCAGAGCTATTGGGGAATAGTTCTGAGTTTCCCTATGTCAAATTAAGAATGCCTTCATTACCATAGTAACCCATGATTATTCCTGTTGTATTTTTTTTTTACTTTGTTTTTATTTTTTTGTTTAAGATTTATTTATTTATGCACACAAGAGCTGGGGTACAGGCCAGAGGTGGGGTGGGGGCGGTAAGAGTATTCACCAGAGAGAGTGGGGACCAAAACAGGCAGATCCACTGAAATACACTGCTGAGGGGAGCAGCGGGTGAGGCAGGAGAGGGCTGCTGCTCCATGTGAGTCCCCTCCCTGGCTGGCAGCAGGGATCCAACTCCCGCTACTGTGCTGTGGATGCTTCACAGTGCAGTGCTCAACCTGCTGCGCCACCAGGGAGGCCCCTATTGGATTTCTTAACACACCTCTTTGGCAATGACTCAGTCCTTGTCACTCCTGAGTTTGGTGAATGAACCTTGAACAGGTCCATGCTATTGAAGGCAATACCTGTGTTTAGTAAAGAGGAGTTAACTGAACGGATGAAGGAACTGAGGGCCAGATGCCAGCTTCCATTTTAAAAGAGCAGCTCATTTCCAGCCCCAAGAAAGTGGCTTATGATAGCAACTTGGGGCTTAGGAACTTTTGAAGGGGGCAAGATGGTTGGGGCTGCCTCTGCTTAGAGCCTCAGCCACACTGACACACCTGTCACCTTTCCTTCTGGCTTCACTGGGTGGTCAGCTGACTTCCAGAGGGTCAGCTCCCAGGGAGCAGCAAGGCCTCACTTGGGACTGGAGACAAAAGCATCCGTGTTAGTTAACATAAGCATTCAACTCAACTGGCAACCAAGAGGAGAGGGAAGGAGCGCTTGGCAAAGCCCAGGGCATCGGCTCACCCAGTGGGTGTCACCAGCCCAGAGAGCTCGGGGCAGCCTCTTACTTCAGGACAGGACCTGCCATTCCCAGGGGGACAGTCCCCAGTGTCCCTCCCAAGACCTGGAGGAAGTGTCAGGAGCACAGACAGGAGGCCATACGCATCTCAAAGTGGCTTAAACCCAGCGCCTGTGTTTATGCCAGTCTCAGCGTTCACCCTGACTTGGGCACACTGACTGTTCACACTGACTTGGGCACACTGACTGTTCACCCTGACTTGGGCACACTGACTGTTCACCCTGACTTGGGC